>BGNK01002189.1:31970-69674 GCA_003297005.1 Symbiodinium sp. clade A Y106 | reverse complement strand
GTTAAGACCCAGAACTTAGTGAATAATTCTATAGATGGTTCCATCTGCGTGAGAACGGAGCAGATCTACAACAAGATGTCTAAAGCGATGTTTAATTTTAACACCGCCCTCTTCAAGGCTACGCACAAGTCTTATTACAACGAAGTAGATGTAGAGATTTTCAAGGAGTGTCGCACCATCCCCCCAACGGGTGAAATAAATAAACATTATTATTTATATAACCCTAAGACAGACAAAGACGACAAATACTGNAACGAAGTAGATGTAGAGATTTTCAAGGAGTGTCGCACCATCCCCCCAACGGGTGAAATAAATAAACATTATTATTTATATAACCCTAAGACAGACAAAGACGACAAATACTGTTATACTCCAGAAGTGACTACGGAGATAGATGTAAGAAAAGCTTACACGTCTGCGTTTAACAAGATTGCCGAGATACCGGTATTCACTCAGTTTGATATCTGGAAGCCCTTCAATGGCAAGGTCACAGATTTTCACGATCTCACTCTCTACTTGCAAGCGGAGTTTATTTTTCAATAAAGCCTACACTTTAGTATATGGTATGTTTTTAAAGCACTTCGTGAAGCAGTGTAAGATTCTGTATTATAAGCAACCATCCAGAGTATACAAGGTGGATTATAGGAAGATCACAGCGGAATTATGGAAGACAGACATATCGGATAAAACAGCCGAAGACATCAGAATCAAAAAACTAATAGCCAATGTTAACTTCGGGCTACTTGAGAAGAACACGAACAAAGCCCATAAAAGTTATGCCTTTGATACTCTAAAGGAAGCCGTATATTATCAAAACAAGATCGGAGGAAAGATTAACAGAATCTCGGGTATGTATGTTGATGAGATTGAGTTACCTAACGGCGAGACAGACTTCGTAGAAAAGGACATGGACAGAAAATATTATTGCTTAACAGTGACCGATAAAGCCACCCTACGAAACGGATATATATACATAAAAGAAATATTATTACAACACCATAACTTTAAGATGCACACCGACTACACCAAGCTAACAGAAAATCATATAGGAGTATGGAGTGTTAAAACAGATGCCTTCGTAATTAGGAAGGATCATTTAAGACGTGCTAAGAACCTAATAGAGTTTTCAGATCGTATCGGCGGGTGGAGACACGAAAAGAGTAAAAACATANCGGAGCCAACCGAGCAGTGGGCACCAAAAAAGAACGAACTGATCGCCATACCAGTATTCAATAACGAGACCAGACCCATAGAAAACGAGTGGGACACGGAAAGCATAGCAAAAGATATTGTATCACATAACCCTATGATGATCCGATCTAAATACGCAGGTGGTGGCAAGTCGCATATAGCGAAGCATTTCAGCAAGTTGGGTTATAAAACTTTGTTCGTAGTGCCACAGAACAGCTTATCGCAAAATATTGATGACGATGCGGTCACTACTAANNAGTCCTTATAACTGTATAGTCTTTGACGAGATCTATATGAATGGAACGCATATCCTAAATAGGATCAGAGAGTTTGTTAAACGAAACCCGAATAAAATCATAATCGGAGCGGGTGATGTCAAACAGCTACCGCCAATTGAAGATCTAACCAATACGAGGAAGCCGGATGAATACGCAGATGAATGTATTAATCAGATATTCAAGTATAATGTTATGCTTACCATATGTAAGAGATTAGGACCACAAGGAGATCCAACAGCAGAAGCCAACAGAAAAATATTAGATATGATGTATGATGATATGTGGCTTCATAAGTTNATTAGGACCACAAGGAGATCCAACAGCAGAAGCCAACAGAAAAATATTAGATATGATGTATGATGATATGTGGCTTCATAAGTTATCTTTATCCGAGTTTGTTCATAAGTATTTTAACAGAACCGGTGATATGACAGAATCTCAGAAGAACATAGCATATACGAATATGAGGTGCTTAACGGTGTCTAATGCAATCCGAAAGAGTTTAGGCAAAACCGATAAGTATGAAGTGGATGAGATCTTAATCTGCCGACTATACAAGAAAACAAACAACGTCAAGTTCAATGTTAATTACAGGTTTAAGATCGTAAGCATGTCCAAGAACATAATTAAATTGGAGAATGTCAAGTCCAAACAGCAGTATATAACGGACATAGCCACCTTAGATAAGCATTTCAGATATGACTACTGCACCACTTGCCATTCCGCGCAAGGGGCTTCAATTGATGGTAAGATCGTTATACACGAGTGGGAGAAGTCGCATTTAGTAACTCGTGAGTGGCTGTGGTGTGCCTTGACCAGAAGCACCGATTTTAATAATGTCTTGTTCTATGAGAGTGCCGAAGCAGAGAATGAACTGAACGAAACAACCTTACATAAATACTGGCTTAACAAGATAAACNGATTTTAATAATGTCTTGTTCTATGAGAGTGCCGAAGCAGAGAATGAACTGAACGAAACAACCTTACATAAATACTGGCTTAACAAGATAAACGCCTATAAGCTACAAGATCAGAAAGCCAATAGAGAAATCAATGAAAGTAAGTATATTAATCCAAGTTGGTTTATGAAGCGAGTGTATAGTCATTGTAACAATTGTGGTTGTAACTTTGAATTTGAATTTAAGAACGGCTTCTTAACAAGTAATATGACAGCCCAGAGGCTAGATAACAGCATCGCCCACGAAAGCGACAACTGTGAAGCTTGGTGTAAGCTATGTAACTGCAGTGCAAGATAAACATTAATATTATATATTTAATGTTTAGCTTACGTTTGGTTCTTGATCTTAATGTTAAACTTACTTTCCATAAACTTAATTGCTTCTGGTATGCTCTTCTTTTCCCATAGTAGATAACGTGCCCACGTTTGAGGCTTCTCNAATTGCTTCTGGTATGCTCTTCTTTTCCCATAGTAGATAACGTGCCCACGTTTGAGGCTTCTCTATATCTGTCCACGATTGTGTGGCACCGTGCCGTTTGATGTATGAGTCACGCCTTTCATAAGGGGAACTGCCGAAAGACACCTTTTTGTTATTGATAAACGCATCATATTTCTTCTGTGGATTTGTAGACTTTTTGAGAACAACTTCCTTCATTATATATGTTGCTTAGATAATTTTATCTGTTAAAAACGGTTTCCCTATATAGTTGTTGTAATCCCCTAAGCGCTTCTTTCTTCCCAGCAGGAATACCAGCAGACGAAACCCACTNGCTTAGATAATTTTATCTGTTAAAAACGGTTTCCCTATATAGTTGTTGTAATCCCCTAAGCGCTTCTTTCTTCCCAGCAGGAATACCAGCAGACGAAACCCACTTATTATAGAGGCTTCTGCATTTTCTGTAAGTGATAGTATTTATCGTGTTTTTGTTGTTTGCGTCCTCAAATGTTTCTCGTAGTTTTTGAATGCCTATTCTACTCGGGTTTATCATTGGTCTCATATTGAGTTCTTCTCGCGGGGTGTCCGTANTGAATGCCTATTCTACTCGGGTTTATCATTGGTCTCATATTGAGTTCTTCTCGCGGGGTGTCCGTATCTTCTCTGGAACTTTCTTTTAAGGTTGTCTTTTTTGTAAGTCTCGTTCGTGGTGTTCTTTGCGTTTGTTCTTCTTGGCCCGTTTGTCTTGCAGAACCTCGCGGAAATTGAAAGTTACCGCTTGATGAAGATGACGATGAACCTGGAACAACTTTTAATCAGACACCACGACCAAGTGCTGGTTGCTGAACTGCAGGGGGCAACGGTTGTTGAGTAGCACCCACATTAGGTTGATGAGGCTGTAAAATAATAGACGGCGGTAATTGCGATATATTGGGGATTGTCATCCTCGGGTTTCTGGGTGGTGATAGGGGTGCTTCTAAATCAAGCAGGGGGCGCGGTTGTGGTAAAATTCTTCCCATAACTGCGTCGCCTAAACCACTCAAAACCGGTTCTGCAAGTCCAGCAACTACAGATGTTGTGAGATCCTGACCCGTGGCTAGACCACCTGCGATATTTCTTCCTACTCTCAATGATCNGTTCTTAATATGCCTTCTCCTTGTTGTTGTTCTTGTTCTACCTGTTGTTGGTGCGCCTGGGCTATTGCTTCTTGATTGGCTTGTTGCGATTCTCCCGCTCTTTGTAGAACTCCTTCTAGTTGTGCTCGTGTAAAACTTGTATCTTCGTCTGTGTCAAAAAATTCATCATTACCGTATTGCTCCGCAGGTTCATCGCTTCCGATATTGAACATNTCTGTGTCAAAAAATTCATCATTACCGTATTGCTCCGCAGGTTCATCGCTTCCGATATTGAACATCTGAGGTCGTGTAGGCGAATCCGCCCGTGCACTTGCTCCAGCGTCCCACAACGCTCTATGAGTAAGATCGTTGTCTGTCGCATACTCCCTTAACATCTGATCTCTTACTATCCTTTCATTGATTCTTCTCTGTTCTACCTTCAATCTGTCCAAATGATCTTTACCATCAAAATAAGAACCTTTATTACTCGCNTTCTCTGTTCTACCTTCAATCTGTCCAAATGATCTTTACCATCAAAATAAGAACCTTTATTACTCGCCTTATAAAATACTGCGTCTCTGTTAGGAAACGGTTTTAATGCTTCTTCGTTACCATTGACAAGTTCTAGGATGTCTTCGTATCTAGATCTTCTGTGAAATTGTATTTGCGATTTGGATACCATTAGAAAATTCTTTCACTTAGTGTTTCAAGAGTTTTTATTCTGTTCTGTAAGTGTTCTATGGATGTTTCAGGTATTCTAGGATTATGCATTTCTGATCTTAATCTGTCAATCTCCATTGNTATCTTTCATTTGTCCTTCTAGTAGTCTGCGTTTAAGTGCTAGATTTGCAACTCTTGCTTCTCGTGCATCCATTTCCTTTTTTAAGTTCAACAAGTAGTCAATGTTAGGCTTATGAAAACTTAACTCTGACGCTTCATTTACCACGGGATTGTCTAATGACTTGCGTTTTTTCTGTCGCTTTTGTTGCTTAAACTTATACCTGTTATATAAAACCATTGCTATATATTNACGCTTCATTTACCACGGGATTGTCTAATGACTTGCGTTTTTTCTGTCGCTTTTGTTGCTTAAACTTATACCTGTTATATAAAACCATTGCTATATATTAATTACCTAGATTTTTTAGAGCGAGAATTGAACATTGCCTGACACATAGTATTGGCTTTCTCTTGCTTCCTTCTCATCATCTCTTGGTTCATTGTCCGCAATTGCAACTGAATGAGTTGTGCTTGAGTAAGATTGTCGTAAGGTTGCATATTTGGCGGTGGAGGCGGTGGCATAGCCTTGGAAACTGGGGGCGGGACTTGATGTTTGGCTTGTGCCAGTTGTGCCACGGGTTGCTGTTGAACTGGAACATTTCTTATTTTTTCATTGTTTTCTACACTCAATGGTTTTACCTTCACCTTTGGCTTCATATTGTTTTTTCTAACGGGTTTAGACATTATGTCACTCGGTTNACCTTCACCTTTGGCTTCATATTGTTTTTTCTAACGGGTTTAGACATTATGTCACTCGGTTTACCTTCGCACTTGTCGGGGTGGGAATATCTTAGAGTTTTCATATTCATCGGTTTCTTACAATCTCCGCACTCTGTCATTTGCTTCGCCACTTCCGTGATCTTTACTCTTGACGGTTTAGGCTCTGCTGTTACTTCTTCTTGGGGTTCTTTAGGCTCTTCTGGTTCAGGTGTTTCATCAACGGTTCCCATTTCAGAGGTTTCTTCGGTCATATATATGTATTATTCTATATATTTTCTATT
This sequence comes from Symbiodinium sp. clade A Y106, assembly GCA_003297005.1. Classification (NCBI taxonomy): domain Eukaryota; class Dinophyceae; order Suessiales; family Symbiodiniaceae; genus Symbiodinium; species Symbiodinium sp. clade A. Next base: position 63,915 of record BGNK01002189.1, on the reverse strand, counting down.
CGTTTTCAATCCATATCCTTATTATGAAAGAGGAGGCTAAAAGTAACATTTATATTATTTAAGTCTATAACGTTACCCGCCCCATCCATTATTCTANTCTATTCGTTTTCAATCCATATCCTTATTATGAAAGAGGAGGCTAAAAGTAACATTTATATTATTTAAGTCTATAACGTTACCCGCCCCATCCATTATTCTAAAGGTTAGCCTTTTAATGTTTCTTTTAGATACATTGATATAATCAAAATCTGTTATTCCGTAACTGTCGCTGATAGTACCCGCAAAGGGAGCATTGACCGGCACCTTTTTAATTATTGCGTTTGAGAAAGCAGAAGGGCTATGAAAGTTATTATTAGATAATTCGGGACAGGATATATAAACGTCAGGATAATTGATCAAGTTAATGAACCCGGTCGTCCAAGGGGCGGACGAAGTGAAGGCATCGCCAACGGGTGTCGTGAAACCCAATACAGTATTAATAGAACTTAGATTGTTAAGATCTACAGAATTAGAGAAAGAACCAACAAAACTAGGAACATCCGAATCAATCAAGGGTATGAAGACGACTTCACTATAATTAGACGATACGATAATTTTATTTGTTAAAGTGTCGTATGTAACAGAATATGAGTCGGTTCTTCCCCCGCCGTCAAAGAATGTGTTTAACTGTGTTTGTATTGCAGAAGCTAGGTCTGGAGCGGTGTAGTTTCCCACGGGTATTTCAATTCTTCTGTATGTTATGCCTTGGGGCGTAGCAGGTGGCAATATCTGGTGTCTAAAGTATAGGTTCTGATTGTTTGTGTTGATTGAATACCACGCATTGGGGATAGCCACCTCATGCACTTGCATAATGGTGTTGTCGGGTATTTCAAAGGTGTCCTGCAACTCTATTTTAAAGTCGGAAGATGATTTACTATCAGACACTCTGTATTGAGAATTCACATANAAGGTGTCCTGCAACTCTATTTTAAAGTCGGAAGATGATTTACTATCAGACACTCTGTATTGAGAATTCACATAAACTTTCTTATAAGTTAAGGGTCTAAAGCTCATATTAATAACAGACAAAATAATTATATATCATTTATTAATATAATGACAAGAACACAGTCTCAATTAGACAGAATGCTAAAATCCAACGGCAAGATATCAAACACTCAAGGTATTAAGATGGCTTACGATCGTGATAATAAAATCTTTGTTAGAGATAATAAGATGTATATAGGAGGAACAACGAATTTCACTAACTGGCTGGAAAATTTTACTAAATTACCCTTTGGTGTTTTGGGCGGAGTCCGTGATATGGAACGCTACATAGAAGCAGAACGAATATTAAAGGATAACCCGCAAATAACAGAATTGGTCGGTCACAGTCAAGCGGGAGTTGTGGCGCTACAATTGGCGAAAGATTTTCCTAATCGGAACTTGAGCACCAAAACTTACAACAGTCCCGTTTTTTCATTAGGCTTTGATCAACCGTCTGAACAACACAAGAGGTTCAGAAANTTGGCGAAAGATTTTCCTAATCGGAACTTGAGCACCAAAACTTACAACAGTCCCGTTTTTTCATTAGGCTTTGATCAACCGTCTGAACAACACAAGAGGTTCAGAAAAGTGGGCGATGTAGTATCGGCCTTTGATGGGTCAGCGATTAATTACAATACGGATACTTTTTTGAACCCAGTTAAAAATCACGACATATCTTCACTAGACAATATAGATGAAAGTATTCCAGAAAGGACTCTGGTTTAATCTCTACTATTATAATATGATGTTTAATAAACCTAAACATATAAAAGAACCACATAGAGTTGGTAAGCCGTCGGAACGCCTACGGTTCAAGAACAATTTAAACAAAAAGCTAAATAATTCTGCTTACGAGAGTATCCGTAATATAATAGAAGAAGGGGACAACACAGTTGCCCAAGCTCAGTTAGAGAAACAGAATAATGATCATTTTAAAAGCCACAAAAATATAATAATAAAAAATCTAAATAAAGTATATATAATTATGGATTTGGTATTAGCTGAGAGTCAAGACAATATGATCAATTCCCTTCAGTTTGGTTTACCCGAATCTGCCGCTTACATCACTGATCGTAAGCAAGTTCATTTCCCGAGCGTATCCGGAAACATCTTCTCAAGTAGTAATGGAAATAAATACTTAAAATTTGTAATCACAGGGGAAGACAATAATTACATTGACATGTCTAGTGTTTGTTTATTCTTTGATGTTGTTAATACTTCCACGACTGCAGGTCAGTATTTGCGANTACATTGACATGTCTAGTGTTTGTTTATTCTTTGATGTTGTTAATACTTCCACGACTGCAGGTCAGTATTTGCGACCTCTAGGTGAGAGCCACTCCTTCTTCACCAGATACCGATGCAATGCGGCAGGGCAACAGATAAACGACATTGATAACTACAACCAAGTATGTGAAGAAATGAAATCTGCACAAAATCCTTCAAAAGCGAAGAGGTCAGAAATTTAGACGATATTCAAGAAGGTTGTTTAACACGATACGACAGTAGAATTAACAGACTTTTCGCTTATACTATAGAAAGTCACGATGCAACAGCAACAGCAGGATCAAACCAAAGAGGCGTCGTTCTACCAAAACTAACACGAATTAACACTACAGGAATTGAACAGGGTAAGTTTGTAAGAATGGGTCACAAACCTTGTTGTGGGTTCGTTCAATCTGGATATTACCCCCCAATTCGGTATTGTCCACTTGAATTTATTTTTGAGATCGTTTCAGACGCAGGTGAGCCAGTTATAAGACCAGCTACACCAGTGGCAGGAACTCAGGCAGAAGACGATGAAAACGGCTTATATTTTACAACGCGCAATACTACCACATCTTGGGCTACTCAGAATGCCATTTTACGATGCGAGTTGATCCAAGTTGATAACACCGTTAATAACAATATCGTTTCACATTTATTGAAAGGGGGTCGGCTTCGTATGGTTTATCCGGCGTATCATTCATTCTCACAAACCTTCACGGCAGGAAACACCGAGATCAAGATGTTCTTCACCTTCAGCAACAGTAATATTGATAATGATAACACAGCAGGTAATTATGACAGGAAGAGGTGGAATTATTTTTTCCACCCTATGGCGGTAACCATTGACAATTTAGAGGGTGTGATTGATTCTAACAGACAAATCTCGGCGCAAATACAAATAGCCAATAAGAAATTCCCAGAACAAGAAATATCAAGTATTGCTGAGTTTATGTATTTCCTTCGTCGCGCGGTTAATGTAATGAGTCCTTATTATGATGGCTTTTCAATTGACATTTATAGATACGCTAATGATAAATTTATTGGTGGTGTGAATTTTGACAAGCAGCCTGATATGAATTTTACTGGTTCTAATACTAAGATGGGATCCTTGATCACATTTAAGATTAAAGGAGCCAACCAAAACTTCGCACTAGGAATTGAAAGAGTTTTCATAACAGCCGTGTCAGAACATATATTCGAGCTCAGTGAATCAGCTTCAACGGTTTTAGACTAACTTCAAGTTATCATCATTAAATTAATTAAAATCTAAATTAGTTTAATAATGGCTTCAATAAACAATCTAACAGCAGTTTATGCCGACAAGTTTTATTTAGCATCTTCAACGGGTGTAAGTGAAATTTCTGACACCCACGCAACAAAGACAGAGGTAGAAAATCTTAACTTCGCAACAGACATAACGGCAAACACCGACGCCATAGCAGTTTTAAATACAAAACAGCTACAGAATTTCAATAATATTAATGCTATAAATGATGGCTTAACCAACAATTATCAAACTAACACAGTTTTAGCAACTAATTTTTACAATAAAACAGAGATTGATTCAACATTTACTAACTATTGTACATCAACGCAAATAGACACAAATTTATCTACTAATTATCAAAACAATACATTATTAGCTACCAACTTTTATAATAAAGGTGAGGTAGATACATTAATAGCAGGTGCTGGTGGTGGGTCGGGATACACAACCGAGGAAGTGGATAATTTATTAGATTTAAGAGTTCCTAAGTCCGATTTTACTGATAGGTTTTCTACATTTCCGATTATTGATTGTAGCGCTCCTACGATTATTCATAGTGGTTTAACATTAAACAACGAGACGATAAACATATCACCAACTACAGGATTATTATTCAGTAATCAAACAGGAGGAGGAGATAAAATTGTTAGTGTATTCAAGAATGCTACAAATTACATAACTTTACAAGGAAACAAAACTAATGCCAATGCCACAAGCGACGATAGTGTTGTAGATTTGAACTTAAACCCTACGGGGAATATTAATATGAATAATGCTTTGTCGGTGAAAAAATGTAAATATTACAACTAATGTAACAATAGGAGGTGAAATTGACATAACAAGCAATTTGACAGTAAAGGGGGATATTGAATTAACAAACGCTAACACAAGTATTGAAAGATATACTAATGCTACTAAATCTAATATATCAATGGATTTATCAATTAATGAAACCGCGAACGCTATAAGATTAACTAATGGAACTAATGACGATACTGACACAAATACATATATAGAATGCAATAATACAACAGGAGGAACAACATTTGTTAAACCGACATATTTCAAGGATAATATATATTATGAAACTGATAATTTCAATATTTCTAATAATTCAGGACTTACAATTTACAAACCAACAACAGACGCCAGTAATGTTGTAGCCATTNAATTTCAATATTTCTAATAATTCAGGACTTACAATTTACAAACCAACAACAGACGCCAGTAATGTTGTAGCCATTGCCAATAATAGTGGGAAATTAAGATTTAGAGGTTTTAGTATTGAGGCTTATAATACCAATGACACATCACAACAGCTATTTTTGAATATGAATAATTCTAACGCGGTGAGATGTAATAAGTTAGGGATAGGAGCAAATGCCGTTGTAGATGTTCTTAACGTTAATGGTGGCAATTCTAACTTTAGTTCCACTGTAAGGTTTAACGGCGCTACTACTTTTAACAATGAAATATTGATATGGAACAATAGCAAATTATACAGAAGAGCAGACGCTAATAATTCATTAAACTTAATCACAAATGACGAAATAAATTTCTCATTTCAGCCGAACAGAGCATGGCTAGGTTGTTGTCGTAGATAACGAAATGTTAATTTGCTGTGTAACGGAATAACATTGAACAGAGCAGTTACAAATAATTTAACTTTTAACAGTATAGGAAGAATAACAGCAGAAGCAGATTTAGATGTATGGGGAGAGCTATTTTTTCAACATTCATCATCCATAAAAGAATTAGACGGGACAGACTATAATTTGATTTTAAGAAATGGAGACACCGACCGAAGCATTAATGTGATTGTTGGAACTATAGGAAGCACACCCGAAATATCAGTAAATGAAGCGAATGTTAATTTATTAGGACATTTAAGCGTCACACATCAAACTGTAAGCACATCTGAAAGAGTTAAAATAGATAATAACGATGCTGATAAATTAATATTTTTAAGTATAAACGGAGCTAATATATGCGAAGTATCAAGCACAGGCTTACACGTTAATGGTGCTTCCACTGAAACATCAGACAAGAGGCTTAAAGAGAATATTAGAGAGATTAATATTAAGAAGTGTGTAGATGTCATTAAATACATCAAGCCTAAAACATACAATTATAAAGGTCATGATAGAAAATGTGTCGGTTATATTGCAGACGATTTTTTAACGAAAAAATTGCCTGATGAATGGGGTAATATAATATATGAATGTGACAACGACTATTTAAGAATGGATTATGGAAAGACAACGCCCATTTTATGGAGTGCTTTACAGTATGCTTTGAACAAACTTGACAAGCTTGAAAAAGAAATTAAAGCGTTAAAGGGAAAAGGGAAAGGGAAAAGCGATAGTGATTAATAAAAGTATTTTTTGTGAATAATAATATTATTAATCTTGTTCTAACGATTTTAAGTATTCTTGGTGTTTTTTGCTTTTTTCATGTCTTCTAATACCACTTTTTAAACAATTACAACCACAAATACATGTAATTGTTTCTTTGTTTTTGAGCGCCCATTGTTTTTTATACTCCTTGTAATGCTCTTTGTTTTCTTCATAATGTTTCTGAACCGTTTCGTTAATCTTATCTCTATGCTTAATATGATATTCCTGCTTATATTTCTGGATTTCTTCAAACTTATTGCTATATCTTTCTTTCTGCTGTCGTAATATTTTATCCTTATTTTCCATATAATATTGTTTTCTTTTTTGCTTTATTTCGTCATTATGTTCATCGTTGTATTCCTTCTGAATTGTTTTTATGCGGTTGAAATTGTCTTCATAATATTCTCTATCAGTTCTTCCAGCAACACATCTATTGACACAATCTGTATCCTTAATTATTTGTCCTTCCCGTCTCAAAAGTTCATCCTTTGTTTCACACTGGCAGAATTCAATGAGTTCAATTTTACAGCATTCAACCCCGTATTCGTCAAACAAGTCATAACAAGTAGCATGTTTATCCCCACCCTCAATATACTTTCTATATTTGTGCTTATGCTTTGAAAACCGCCTACTCAAGCTTTCAGTAGTGCTTCCGATATAACATTTATTGTATCCAACATCCGCAATTTTGTAAATTTTCCCGTTATGATATTTGTTCATATCGCTATTTATCCTAATATGCCTTTTCTTTACACAGTTTCATCTTCATCAACTTTAAATACGTGGTCCAGGTTTATATAAAACATTTCATTAATGTTTTGTGATCGTAGCTTTATAAAGAAGAATGAAAAAGGTTTGAAATTCACCGCTTGTTGATACATATCATATAAACGGTGTTTATCCACCAGTGCGGAATTTTCCTCAATAAAAGCATCTACTTCGCGCATGTTTCTTAACTTGAAAATGCATAATGAACTAGAGTTTAAGCGAATTATAGGAGCCACGGCATTGTATTTTTGAACTGATGTTAGAACTGATATCGCATTGTGACGGGATTTTGTATATAAACCGTGCAATATTTTAGAATATTTCATAAATCGTTGGTTTTCTGCAAAATCGTCAATACAAATAAGCACCGAAAATAGGTTTTTGATTTTGTTCTTCTTCTGGTATTCCACTACTTTATGTTGGGTGTCAATTATCTTTTGCAATGCTGTTGGATCATAGTCGTCAAACAGATATCTTTCTTTATCATTGTCAACTTTGAGATGGTCGATTATGTAACGCTTGACCGGAATCCAATTATCGTCAACTGAAGCAGTCGGGGAGAAAATATAGATGCGTTCAAAACAGTTCTTGTTAATTTTCAAGATTAGGTTCTGTAGTAAGATTCCTTTGCCACCTTGACTACTTGCACAAATAATTGATCTAAAAGGCAACTTATCCGCGACATCAAACTTAGATTGTTTATATTCATAGGNTGCACAAATAATTGATCTAAAAGGCAACTTATCCGCGACATCAAACTTAGATTGTTTATATTCATAGGTTTTTGGTTCTATAGGTTCAATTGAAGGTATATTATCACTCATTAACTAATAAGAGAAAAATATCTTTTAATATAATGGATAGGTATTTGGAAACGATAGAGGAGATTGAAGAAATTGAGAAGATTGTAATACAAGATACCAAGCTTAAAAGGTGTTGCACTGCTTCTTTGGAATTGGTTAAGGCAATGCTTGAGTATTTAAAAAAATCTAAGAAAGTATAATGAGCGACAATCATAGGGAACCTAACGAAGGTGGCTTCCACTTGAACACGGATGGGTTAAACTGTTTGCCCTGCAATTGTAGAAAGAAGACTTTTCATAAAGAAACTAAAATAAACAATGAAGGTAAAACAATAATTGAAGATAGGAGTAGCTGGAAGATGGGAAGAGGAATCACACCCGATGAAAACGACATATTTAAAACAAGCCCACAAAATAATGAAGGTGTTGATACAGCTATCACCGGGTGGGGATCACGAAAGCCTACACCAGAAGAGAGATTAGAAAAAGTGGAGGAGGATGTTGAAAGGATAGACAAAGATGTAAAAATTTTGAAGAATAATTTACATATTATGGATTAAAATATAGTCTATATTGACAGGCCATCTTGGCATATAAAAAATGCCCCCAATTAAAACAGAAGGAAGTGAGCCAATGCCCCCGTGTGCCTAGCGAGTTCTACAGGTTCATAGGCAAACCATAAGAGTTTGGTAATGACATTAATTCGTAATTAGTTTCGTTAAATCTTAAGGAACCAGTGCAAATTTTCATAATATCGCATTATGAAAAAGTGTATATAATAATAATAATGCCAGTAAGAGTAGATAAGATATTAGTTGATTTTGAACCATATACTGAAACAAATAATATTAATACTAGGAAGTGTTGTCGTTGTAAGCAAGTCAAATCCATTGATTATTTCAAGCGTGTGTAGATAGTTAGTAAGAAACATTACAATAATTGTGCTGTTAAATACACCTTGACTTGTTCAGAATGCTTCGATAAGTCTGCCAAACAATAGTGATCCAGTAAATCTTAAGAAAATAATATTTCTGAGGAAAATGACTTAAAGAAATAACAACTTATATGTTATCGTGGTAATGAGTGAGAGTGAATATGAAAATGAGAGTGAATATGAAAGTGAGAGTGAATATGATGAAACATACTTGTATAATCAGATACACAAGTTTACTTATTTCAATAGATGTGATAAGTGTAACCCAGTTAAGAACATACAGAAAATATTACTAGGCAAATGCGATGTTTTACATAGCTTTAAAAATCAGATCGTAGATTACTATGGTTGTGATANATGATTATATATTACCCTTTACTAAGTTAAACAAATACCCAGAATATGATGAAGTTCATGAAATAATGCGAGATGATGTTCAAAAGAAAGATTATACACTTGAGTTACATATTGAAATGCAAACAATGTATGAGAACCTAGATACATTTGACTTCTATGAATGGCATCAGGAGAAAATGAATTATTACAAAGATATTTTATGTGGTTATGCTAATTATTATCAAAGAGTATATCATATTTTTATTGCGATCATATATTATTTACAATATGATAAAAACAGAGACAAACAATTACATTATGATTATCTAGAAGTAACCACAGAGTTCTTAAATGAGATGATAGTTCAAAGTTCAAAGTAGATAGTCTCCTCACCAGCATAGTTATAATGTGATTATAATACATAAGCAGTTATATATTATAATTACATTGTAGTTATAACATGATCGGAGAATCCGAGAAGATAAAGCGAATGCTTTACCCTTAACCCTAAACCCTGAACCAAATTCTACAAGAAACCCCTTGCCTATTTAGGCTAATAATGCCACCTTAGAGATAATAGATGGGGTAATTGGTTATTCCTATACTTGTATTGATAACGGGGAAGTAGTAGTGATATATCGGTGAAGTGTAGGGGGGACCCTAGGAATGATCATCTAATGGGTTGACGGTGGCATTATTAGCCTAAATAGGCAAGGTATACTCTAACTGTGACTGCTTTGTAAAATATGCAGCTAAGTAACTTAATTATATTGACCGACATCGTCATATGGGCCTCGTCCATATCTAGCCTTCATGTCATGGTCTCAGGGCAAACGGGATGTAGTGAGGAGTGACCGGGGATAGCAGACGTGCGGCTTGGCGGCGAGGTGACGAACATGCTGGGAGGGCAAGGGTTTCAAGGAGGTCTTCATCATTTAAGTCTTTCGTTGACCCACCTACAATACAAAGAGTGGTGGTGCAAGTGACGAACCATCTTCTTGCAAACAATCCAGGCTTTTCAGTGCGACTACGAGAAGATCTTAAAAAGTGCCAATGTATGCGCGCACGCTGCGGAAGAAGTGTGTCCCGAAAGTCATGGCCGTGCCCTTCAGCCGGCTAACTATCAAGTACGAGCAATACTTAGACAGAGACTAAGCCAATCTCAAAGCAGCGCCCCTCTGCTTGTTGTTGGCCTGAATCTCAGGTTTTCATTGTTGATATGCAGCGCCATTGCTGTACCTTGTTCATCCGAGCCGGGGTTTCCGCCGAGCAGCTGATAATTGTAAGAAGGGAGTCGAAGGTCAGCTCACGAACCTGATCGATTGGACCATACGGGCTAAGCTTGACGTACACAAGGCCACCACGGAACCTGCGACGCAGCCCAGCTCAGTAGCTGGGGTGCTTCAAAACCAGTACTTCGACACTCGGCTGGGCAAACCACCCGGACTTGAAACAGTGATGCTGTCTGCCATGGTCCTGAGACCTCTGTAACTATACCTTGCAACTCTTCCACAGCTAGCAGCTAGAACCTTCGGAGGACCTTCAGCCTCGCTGGGAGTGCATCTAAGCCGCCCAATTGGAATGCAAGTCGAAGATCCTGAGAAGAGAATCGTGCAACTGCTCCCAAAACGCCAAGATTCGACTTTCCGGCAGTCCAAGGCTCTGCCGAAAACCCTCCACCTCTTCGAAATCCAAGCCCAGCTCATCTACCACTTGCCTTCGGGCAACTCGATTCCACTTCAGGCTGCCCCTGTCTGCTCTGCGACAAGTGTGGGCAGTTGGGCCAAGGAACATTTCCGCATGAAGGTCCTCGGGAAACAAGCCGACAAAAGTCCCACGACTTCTATCTGGGCTTCTATCGGGGCTAAGCAGCTCTTTCATCGCGAATGTCGTCACATCTTCGCATGAGAACCAGCAGAGTGCTAAATGAAAGTCGGCCAAGTCCATCTTGATCCACGTCCTGCGCCGGTTTACTTGGCGAGCAAGCTGCGAAGCTTTGCCTATGCAGGTTCTTGCTAACACACCTCCCTTGCAGCTGACATCATGACACCTTCCTGGCAACCCTGATTGAAGCGTTAGACTCCGAAGCAAGCAGCCCAAAGCCCAAAAACAAGTCCTTGAGGATGATCTGCACCTCTGCTCGGCCTTCCTCGGCGACGACGGCTGATGCAATCATAAACTTGAAGCCATCCTGAATCCTGGACCGTACACCGATGGAACTATGTTTTTTGCCGGCTCACATCAAGATGAGCAATCCGAAGTCTCTTTCGGCACGGATGCCCTTACAAAGTGTGCCCATCGCAGTTCCGAGGATCCTTCGACTTCGTGGCCTGCATCGCGAAGCACATGCTCGAGGCACAGCTGCAACCGGAGCAGTCCGCAGTTTCAGCAGCAAATTGTCAGTTGGATAAGTGTGTCGGCACGACCGACAAGGATACCGTAGAGTTGCCTCAGGAAAGTATTCCGCAATGATCTTGGCGAGCTCCGTGTTTTCGACAGTACCGCTCTTGTCCTGCGGAGCATGGACATGGGTGCAGTTGTGCTATAGCCTGCTGTACACAGCACGAGGAGGCTGTGCCCAAATCCTTGTCGAATCGGTCGAAGCAGTCGCGAAGAGCCACCACCTGAACAGGACGTAATGCTGTGGCATGCAATCAGAGCTTACCCAAGATTCTGCCTAGGAGTATGTTCAGTGCGTTGCCGCAGCCTCGCTTGGAGTGTAGCAGGCATTTTCCCGAACGTCCTGGATCAGCAGCTTTCCTCGGAGCCGGGGCCCGGGTTCTACGTCAGAACATACCGACAAGCCAGTTCCTTGCCACCACTTCTTGCAGAGAAGTGTCTGAAATTTCTGCAAAACAGCTCGAACGCAGAACGCGACACGGCATTCTTCCTTGGATTCGTACTAAGTGCCAGCTTTATTGCGTGCACTCTGATGAAAGCGGCGTTGTATGCCACTGCCAAGGGGCGTGTCTAAGAGCGAGAAACCAGCCATTCGCGCGGCTTGTTCTCCCCTCTTGGTCATGCCAACGCTGGTGTCGTCATAGAGCTTCCTGACAGCCAGGATGCCATTGAGTAAAGATGAACACCCAGTCTACACTGAGCCAGTTGGTGTACATTGGTGTAGAAGCGGCCGAGCCAACAATAAGATTGACTGACAAGCTTCGTGAGGGCAAACGGAAGCTTTGACACAGGCACCTTGGCCGGAGGTTGAGCAAAATGCTCTGCGCCATGCTTGCCCTGTCCAAACTGCTCTAGTGGCCTTCTGGGGGCGAGAGTCTTGACCAGTGGAATCAACGATTGTTTCATCTGCGTGCTGCACACTACGCGTTCCGCCATCCCATGCCGACGAATCACCCAGTTTAGCCCCGGGAAGTTGAGGCCCTTGCATGCCCATTGCCTCTGCTGTCCAGCATCGCGAAGACATTCCATTGCTTCTCCCGCTCTTCCTTGCGAGAGGCACTACGTCGCGCACGAAGAATGTGTATGAATCTCCCTGTTGGGAATGAGCATTGATGCCAGGACTAGTCTTCTTTATGAGTAATAGCACCAAGATCCACGAGCTGCACTGAACGTCTCGATGCTTGACACAGCTGAGCTGCCAAGAAGAAGCCGCGCATTAACTTCAAGAACCTGCGTTGCCAAAGAAACCCTTCAAACGATGGGATGCTGCAGGCGGAAACAAATCGAGAGTTTCAGTTGCAGATGAAGCCACCCCTCGAATTCCAGCTTGCCAATGCCATCAAGATCGAACTGTTCAAGAAGCTGCTGCACCTGGCTGAGGCGCACCAAGTAGCAGCGCACTCACAATCGCAGGGTTGGCAGAAGGCCTCCTGCATCGGCTTGGCAAAGTTGAACCATCGCATAACACGGCTCCTTTTTGCAGGAAAGAAGCCCATCCAGCTGGAGGGCTTCCGGCACATTGCAAATTGACTGCAGCCACGGGGCGCTTGCAGTGAGTCCAATGCTCGCACGATGGGCGCACCTTCCTCCAGATGCGGAACATCGGCAATGACAGCAAGCAGCAAGTCCAAACGGCATCCACATCAAATCTTTATTTGCGGCTGGAGCTTCGAAGTTGAAAGGACTGCCCGGTCGCGGAGAGCCGTTTGCCTTTGGAGAAGGGACCTGGCTCTCGCGAAACACCGAAAATTCCGGAATCTGTTAGGAAGAATCTTATAGCAGCGGCTTCGGCAGCTCAGTCCTACACTGGACTCAGTGCGGAAGCTTTCGCCGCCGCCGGTCTGAGTTTTGTCGCAGATTCTGGCTTCGCAGGTGCAGGTGTCCTTGACTTGCATCTGCGAGAACTGCGGCTGACCACTGGTCGGTCTATTGAAATTTGAAAGGCTACATATCGCCAAGATTCTTTGGGCTGGTCACGGCAGGATCCTCCAATTGCTGAACGAACTTTCGCTGTGATGTCACCTGTCGTGCTGACAAGGGATGGCACGGTCAAGGGGCCATGCACCACGTGTGTAGCCTGCAGCTACACTGCATCTAGATGCACGAGCCGGCGCCTTGCACTGATGATCAAATGCTTGGCGAATGTCAGCTGTCTCAAGGTGCGTCAGACCTTCTCTGTCACGGAACTCACGGAGGAAAGAAGCCTCAGAATCTGCACAGACCATCACGGACCGCAACATTCCAGGCGGTAGTCGCTGTACTGTGTCCGGAACACCCTCAGATACGGTAACACGAACATACGCCAGCGCTAGCACCTGCTGCCAAAAAGCTATCTGATCCCGGCTCATGTGTTTTTGATTCTCGAGCGGATACAGGTCGTCCAGGATGGAGAAGATGAGATCATCTGTTGCGAAATACCTTCGAGTCTTTGCTCTCTCACGAAAAGACACGAGCACGTCCGACCGAGTGGCTTTAACTCCACGAGTGCGCGAGGAAGATCTTGCATCAGCAAGGGGGAGCCATCCTCGGTCAAGAGATCGAAGACGGAGGCGATGGCCTCTCGCTCGGCATCGCGGACCCTGCGGATGAGCTTGAGCAACTCCTTCAACACTCAATGTGACAAAAAGATGGATGGCGTCAGACGAAACTTCAACATGCGCATCGGCGACAAGAGAAGCTCTGCACCGACTTGCTGTCGCTCCTGGAAGCTGATGTACCCGCTCTCGTCGTTATCCACCTCCTTTGCGATGGCTTCGAGCTTGTCTGCACTGATACTGTACCCCAAGTACCTTCGCATTCGCTGGCTATCGTGCACACTCCATGGTGCGGAATGTTTCAGCTTAGGCTCTTGACAAGGCGGGAGACATCTTCCACAGGCATCTCCTGCGTTTCAGCAATCAGCTTCTTGGCAATGTCACTCTGACTTCCAGCTCCTTGGCATTTCGAGATGGGACGCAGCATACGGTGTGGATTCCAAGAGAAACTTGCTCAACAAGCGGCCGATGTCCACCTTTCGTGACCTGCTCTCGGCCTTGCGTAGCAGATTCACACCTATGGACCTATGCCAAAGCTCTGGTCCTTGTGAACTTGTCGGCAACATGGGCTCAGCTGCGCCTTTGCAGTTCTTGCCATGCGGTCGTAAAGAGTTCGAAGTTCCTGGACGTCGTCTTTGGCCAAGCCTCGAGCACTTCAGCCTAAGCCTCTCCACGAGACTGAGGAATCGGCCCAAAGTGGCCTTCGGTGCATCGCAGATGTTCCCGCAGCTTCTCGAATTTTCGCAGGTTGACCTCGAGTTGGGACAGCTTGGACTGCAGGCCAGTTGATGGCACGGCTGCAGGGCTGCCAGCGGAAATTCTGCTAACATGTATTAGCGGATTAGCGTATATTATGAACACTGGGATCGTCCTTTGCAGGCTTCTCCCTTCAGGCCAGGAACACAGCCGGAGACCCCGCAGCCGATTGTGTCCATGGCCTCTTGCACAGTGTGTGCCTCAGCTGCAAGATGTCCCACACCACAGACTGGGCCCTGGGCGCAACCTTAATAGATGGTGGTAGGTCTGGTCGGGGGGTGTGACGAGAGGTTGCTGCTGGTACTGGTAGCTCCCGGAGCTGTGGCGTGGATTTCTTTTGTCGTTTTTATTTTGTTGGATCTATTGTTGAGAAGCTGCCAAGTTTGGCGACACAAAACGCTCTCAACAAGTGAAAAGGAGTTATCTAATTAAACCAGACACCAACGACCGGAATGTGTCGGAAAGGAAAGCAACGACTCTACTGTGACTGGGGTCCCTTTAGTACTTTAGCAGGGGAAGATGGCAGGAAAACAGCACCTTACCATCCGCAGTGTGGTGAAGCTCTTGGGCAGAAGGCGGAGAACGGCAATTAAATTAGGCGTCTGGAGTCAGGAGGGCTTCCTCGGGCTCAAACACAACACCTTTTTTGCAGCTTCAACACCTGCATGAGGAGCCTGATGAAATCTCCAGGGGAATTTTGAAGGCAAGTCGGGGGAGACCTTCATAAAAGCGACTCTAGTCTTGCGATTTCAGGCGAACTTCGCCGACAACTTCTTGCTCCAAAAAATTGTGTGCCAACATTCGTGCCCAAACTTCACCACCAAAACTTGGCACACCAAACTTTTGCGTCCCACACTTCGAATGGTCTGCCGATATTCCAGCCCCGCTGCGTCACGTGTCATTTCTGGGAGGCAACATGCGCAGCCCCACGTCGCAAGACTTACGCCCGAAAGCTACTGTAAGAACTCTTTGATGTCATGTTAGTCTCTGCAGATAGATTTTTGGAACAGTTTTGAATTCGATTCTTTTTCGCCAAATTCGTTCTGCAGCCAGCCGGGCCTAACAGGGCCAGGCGAGAGCGGAATCTGCATTTGGGGCCTCGACCCTGCGATGTCGCCTCAATAGTACCGACAGCTACAGGGGTTGATGGGTTGGGTCTGGGATCCCCTTATCTGCTATCGGCTTGGGGATCTTGATATCACGGCATATTGTCAAGACTGCCAACAATCGAAGGGGGGGTGTTGCTGGTGCCTGATCTTGAGATACTATGTATTTCGAGGTTAGTCCCCAAACCCAAACCCACCCACCCACCCACACGAGGGACGAGGGCGTGGGTTCAACATCTTTGGAGGAGAAACCCTTTTTTTTCCGGCGCCAAGGCACTTCTGTCACATAGCCCATCTTGTTCAGAAGTGCGCGCAGCTCCTGAACGTCTAGGACGCCGTTCCCGTCTGCATCTGCAGCTGCGAACTCTGCCCGGAGGTACTGTTCATCCACCTGGGCAGGGTTCAGCCTGTACTCGAGAGATAGAGCAGCTTTCGAAGCAGCCTCCACAGCTAGTATACGGATGGGGGCCTGCATATTTAGGATAGGGTTTTGGGGCACTTATTATCTACTCTCAGTATAATCAGGAATCTTATGGAACAGTATTGGTAATTATTCAGGCCACTATACTGGCTGTGTGAACTCAAGCGGTGGAGACAGCATGCAACACACGCCCTGAACTGCCTCGCGATATCTCTCCAAAAAAGTCATCCACTCCTGGATTCAGCTATCGAGTCCATCTAGCCAAAACGGACTACCACGCTGGCCAAATCAGACGGACGGGCAGGGCGATTGTACCATCAGCAGTCCTCCCAACTGACGGTGGCGTAGCTGAACATATCCTTGACGAGTCTTTCGATCTCGCCCGGCCGAAGGATGCAGCCCATGTACCTGAGGCGGAGAGGCAGCCGTGAACCCATCCAAACTCAAGAAACATCCATAAACATCCTAAACCCTGACCACACCAGCACGTATGTCCGGCAGCCCCTAGAGGCTTCGGATGAAAATGCCATGCATCAATTTCCGTCGGCACCCGAAAACTCTCTCTCCCACATGTGCACCAAAGAAATGGAATCTGCAATGCTCTGGTTCTCATTTGTCTACTTTACCTAACTTGCGGTGCCAAACAATTTTAGGAAGCTCCGACTTCGAAGAGTACAGCAGTCATTCCTGCTATCGCCCTCTTGCTTCCACTGCACCTCAGCATCATTTGCAGCTCTTCAGTCGCCACCTCACCGTCCTCAGCTGCCCAGCTTGACTACGCTGCTGGTGATGCCATTTGCTTCGGTCCATTCTTGGTGAGTGGCGGTATCTGTGTCGAACTTGATGAAGACGCTGCCTTGGTTCTCAGGGCGTCTGTGGAGTTCAGCCGAGCAGCCTTGGCCTTCAACCAAGGCAGCCGAGCCACGGCATTCTTCGTCGCTCCACGGGAAGTCCAGTTCAGCATCGTTGTCACCGTCGTCCCCATTGTCTTCAACCTTCTTCAGGAAGGCCTGACCGGCTGACGCTCACAGCCCAAAACACACAATAAGGTGCGGTGTAACCTTGGAAGCCGAAACGTTCAGCTGTGAGATGTTGTGCGGGCGACTTTGGCATCGCAGGCCTCCGCAACGGAGGATCGGCGAACGGGTTGGTTGTTAGAGTCGAGTAGCGGCAGCATCATTGCCTCAGCTAGAGTCTCAACTGCATGAAAGCCGCCCAGGGCTCTGAAATCGAAAACCTCGTTGAATCAGATACGCCTGCAAGCGGCTTGCAAACAAGGTGCAAATGCTGACATTCGACGGGTGAGTCCCGAACTCCGCTTATTCAGAGACAGCCGCAGAGCTTCCTCATCGTCACTTGAGTCTGCCAGGTCGCTCGACGAGTCCTTGTACGGTTTCTACCTACTCTTTTTCAAGGCGCCGACGCTTGCCTCCGAAGTCAACAGACCGACATGGTTGGGACTACTTACACATCTACACCCGGTTCCTGCGCAGTTTGACTGCGACGGCTAGGGCTAGGGCTAGGGGCAACCGTTCAGGGTCTCACATATGGCCTGACATATATATATATATATGTATATATATATAGATAGTACGTAGCTTCCCGGGGGAGCGGGCTGAAATCATGGTCGTCCTCATTTTGCACCAAGGAACGCTCGAAGAGTCCGATGTCAAGGATGAGGAATCGCTGGAGCTGTCCGACTCTTCCTCCCTCTTCTCGAGCTTCTCCTCCTTTTTGGGCTCAGGAGCCTGAGCCTCAACCACAGCCAAGGGCTCTTCGAGATCAACGGTGTCCACCCGGAACTCGTGGGTCTCCAAGCCGCCTCCCCAGGCGGCCCTCTTCCGATTCTTGGACTTCGAGGAGGGCCGTGTCGGAGAGGTTTTCCTGGGTGCCTTGTGGAGCAGGCTTTCGAGCCTCTTCTTGCTGTGCTTCACTGGGAGTTTGGGGCCGCCCCGGCAGTGCCCAGAGCCGCCAAAGGCGGGATTTGAGCGGAGACTCCCGCTGGTCATCACTGACAAACTCTGATCCGAGAAGTTCATGCTCTGGATGGAATGCATGATTCGGCTAAGAGACGGCAACTTTGGTGGAGGAGCGGTTGCTTTGGCTCCGGGCCGCTCCCATTCTACACCTCTCTCAAAGGCCATGAAAGGTAGCCGTTGGCTCCCGCGGCTCGCGACCTCGGCTGCTTTTGGACCGCAGATGCTCTCTTGCAAGCCTCTACACGATCTATGGGAGATGGGAGTGCCACTTGCAGCAGAGCAGCCGCACCTTTCTTGATGTCTTTGATCGAGAAAGTTTTAGCATGAAGGTCCACCGAGCACAGCTGCAAAGGTGCGACATAAGCCTTCTTGATGTTGGGAAGGCTACTCGACTTTCCGAGCTTTGAGCGCGGCGGACTCCGCGACTTCCTCGACCTCATCGATGGCGCTTTGGCCGCTTTGCCATCATGCCGAGCAAAGTGGCTGCGGGCATCCTGCTGCCACGTAGACCCACGACCCACAGCAAGCATCGTCACGACAAGGATGTAGAACATCAGGGGGACCCAAACTGTAAACGTAAACAATGATCTTAACACAAGCACCGAGTCCCTGTGTGAAGCCTCACAGAAAAAGGAATCCACCTCGAAGATACGAACAAGAAAAGCCAGAGGCCGTGCAGGATCCAGGATCCTCCTCCTTCTCGAGCAGGCGGATCTCTCGGTCCTCTTGCCTGGCAGGTTTCCGCTCTGGAGTGAGGGTGCGCGCAAGATGGGAAGCAAAGCTGAGCCGGGTCGACTCTTCCTTCCAGGCCCTCTGCTTTGCCTCGAACTTTGCCCAGGCATGGGCCAACGATGTCGAACACACCTCCGGGCCGGCGGAGTGATCTCGTCTCTCATCCACATCTGCAAAGGCACAGCAAAGGCACGTTTTTTCTTGTCAGCGGTGAAGATTGCATCTTTGGCAATCTAGACTCTAGACTCTGCTTGCAAGCAGGTCAGCGAATGTGGCTCACCAGAGCCAAGGGCGATAGCCAATCCGGATCGCCGCTGTGCGCTGCAGACGGGTCAGCTGCCTCCAGCTTTTTGTAGCCTAAGCGGCAAAAGGGAGGCATCAAGGGTGCCTTGGTTCGTTAGGCTTCAGCCGGGAGGCCGCTGCACTTGCCAGCTCTTCGTTCCTTTGCCGTGTCACAACGAGTGGTGGCAGCAGGCATCTCGGAACTTCGGTTTGATGCAGGCGTGTGGCAAAGTGGAGCGGTCAATGCCGAGGTGCTGCCTCAACGGAGAGCTGCTCCGTACAGTCAGTCGAACTAGGCATCAACACGAAGAGAAGACCCAGTACCCCGGCAAGACAGGAAGTTTGCAGGACAGGCTGCCAGTCTCGCTGCTGGTTCTTCGTCAAGCAATCCCACAAATGTAAGTGAGTGCATCCAGATCTACAAAGAATGATGTCCGTCATCTCCTTCAATGCAGCCTGAGTTGCATGGCGAGCACTTTTTTAGCACTCGCACTCGAGAAGCTCAGGCGAGGATTCGGCAGCAACTATATACGTACTGCAACAATGCCTCCTCACAAGAGGTGCGACTTCTAGAGATTACCAAGGATTTCAAACCACACTCAGCATCCGGCTACCAGCACACACCAACACTGCCAATCACCAACTCGGCCCCACTGCCCATTAGCAGCGTTCTCCATCAGTATTGCAGACACACGGGGGCAACGGTTTGTCCAAACTGCGCTTCTCAGGACGACAGCCCGGGGATGCCCAACCACTCGCAACTGCCTGCTGTCGTTGCTACTTGCTGTTTGCTTCCACCGTCATCCGTTGTCCATCTACCAAACCACTCTACTATCAGCAAGGGGTGCATGGCGAACACTTCAATGCGGATCTTGGTGCTGACGGCACATGACAAAGGAACACTACATTAGCACGCAGCATCAAACGCGCAGCAAGTAAAGTATGCGTACACTAGTTACTAGTTACAAGTTTGCTCCCGGCCTTTGTCGGGAATGGGCCATGGGAGGGAGGGGAATTCTCCGAAGCGTGGCTGGAGGCCAAAGGCGCGCCAGGGCGCTACACTCTTCGCGTAAAAGCTACTACCCACCAGATTTGTGCAAATCAGGGGCATTCCCCACGTGCTGTTCCATTGACATCTGCACCCTGAACTCCTCTAAACTATTGACTCGAAGCCCCACAGTACCTGCCTAGCACGAGTTCGAGAATGCAACCACGATGCATTCCATGTCTCTTCAGAAAAGCCTAAGCAAGTGGCGGCTGTCTTCTCCTCAGCTGCCATACCCACCGGTTCCCGCCCTGACTCCTGGAAAGCCATGCTGTTTAAAGGATGGCACGATCAAGAAAAGAATGGCTGATGGTTCAGTGGTTCAGGAGTGAGTGGCGGCGAAGTTCAACAGCGGCCACTTCTTGAAGCTCGAGGCCGGCTTCCTGTCTCAGCTGAAATCACATACGCCAATGCCGGCTGCATCTTGCGGTCCTGGCTTGCCGCATCCACGAGAGCGGTCTCCAGCCCAACCTGCTCCAAGAGCGCCGCGCTTTCTTCGGCATGCCTGACAGAGACTCACAAAAGATCGGCCACGGTCGGACAAGCCTGGTGCCAATCGGACCCAGACGGTGGATAGTGGCTTCAGGCTCCACGGACGGGTGGCATGGATTACATTCATTGCTGCTCCTGGTTTCTAAGCCTGTCGAGGTCGCCCGGCTTGCCTTGCCAGTCCTGAAAGAGGCTTGGCACAACCTCTGGCAATGGTGCCCAAAGCATTGGGCAGGTGAATCCGCAATTCTCCTTGTTGCGCGGAGAGCTGTCACATCCAAGTCGTTCTTGAGACCAGAATCCACCAACGATTGATTTCAGCCAAGCAGCCTTTCTTCCTTCATGTGCAAGCTCGTCCTCAGGCGCGGCAAAGTCTGCAGCCATCGTGCTGTTTCATAGCACTCCAACGATACAACTCAGCGTGGACAAGTTGCGCAGAGCGAGTACCTCCAGCGCAGTGCACCCTTTCCCATCAGCGCACAACACAGGTTGTGCATCATTGGCAAACTTGCAACGGAGTCGCAACTCCTTGTCGAAGAAAGGCCAAGTGCTTCCAATTGTACCATCCAGTCTACCAGCCAAGACCTCTGCCATGCTTCTTCGCCCACCCACATTAAAGGCACTTCGGGGGCAGTGATACGTAGATCTCGATACTGTAGCAGCAGTCTACCCTTCCGGCATCATATCACACCTAAGGTTTGGCTTTCGGTTGACACAACGATCTCTTTCGCCTGCGGCGGAGGCAGGCAAGAGCGGGGAAGGAGGCCTCATGTGCAGCGCGTGCCCCCGAGACGATGGCCGCCTGACAGAGATTTTGAACTTCGACCCCAGGCTCAGACAGACTATATCTTTACCGAAACTTTCAAGTCTTCGGAAATCTGCACTCATACAGTAGATGAAGGATTGGGAAGACTCGGGACAAGCTCACGATCCACATGCACCGGAACTGTGCCGAACCCCATCCTGTGTACCAGTTTGAATTGTCGATGCCATAGATACCGTAAACCGCAACAGCTGCAGCAAGAGCAATGGCAACAATCGTAGTATGTCTGACGGCTCAGTGACCCTTTTGCATCTGGCTTTCGCAGACTGAGTGACCCAAACCCCAAACCGTAATCGCCTGAGCGGTTCCGTACATCAAACGGCACGTGTGCTCGCCGGCAAAGGCAATGCCTGGCGTGCGGTCCACGGCATTGCAATCTGCGGGCTCTGTGCTTCCTACAAACCTCCCGTAGCTTGTCCGACCTGAGATCGCCTGCTCGAAGATACTGAAATCTCGGCTGCTGGAACCCACCTGGCTGGAGACCGCATTGCTTCGGGAGGCGGCGGGACTGGCAGAACCGGTGCTGGGGCCTTTCCCGACGTCCAGGATCCCAGAACCTGATATGTCTTCCGAGCTGCCAAAGGTGTCCGACGTGTCCGTGGGGCGACATGTGCTGCCGAGGCTCGGAAGGGTCCCAGGAGAAGGACACGAGCTGTACAGCCTCCACGGCTGTCGATTGCAGCTGCGGATACCTCAGCATTGCCAGACGTGACTGCAATGCGCACTAACGCTGTCCAAACTGCAAGCGGCCAAGCTGCATCTGCAAGAGCTCCTCTACAACGCGGCTCCGCAAGGCTTCCTTGCCGGCCTGCTTCAACTTCAGCACCTGGCAAACATGTCATTGCCACCTACATCAGAGGGCAAGGGCTCACCCAGCCTCTGAAAAGGAAGCACCCGACAGAAGACAAATCAGCGTGCTCGGTGGCGGCGCAGGCCTATCGGCCCATCTTCGATGTCTGGCTTCTCTTGACAGCGAGAAGCAAAACCACCAGCCCAACAAGTCACAAACTCCAGCTCATGCCAGGCAGGGTGCACGGTGGGCGGTCTGGTCGATGTAGCTGCTTCCCCTTTCAACACATCCGGCGTCACTACAACCGTGCTGCTTCTGGCTCACGTGTGTAGCCAAGCCACAGGTGCAGTAGTAGAGAAGGTTTCGTGATGTCTGCGATACCAGCTTCGAGAGCAGGTAAGTGCCGTTTCCTTCAGATTTGCAGAGGCGGACAGGCTGTTCTTGCTGCCGTCTTCTTTCTGCAGTTTTGCCGGGTTCAGCCGCCTACTCTTTCGCATGGCCAGCCACAATGCTTGAGCTGTTTCTTCTTTTGATACCTCTATGTACAAGAGCATCCGTGCATTGCAACCTCCTTGTGACATGCGAACTTCTTCGTCTGCTTCTTTCCCCCTCCGTCCTCTGTACACTCACTCCCTTTGCATAAAGTGCGAGCCGTCCAAGTGTCGGTGGCAGAGCTGTAGGTTGCTCAGGGGCTCGCTCACTCGCTCTCTGGACCTCACTGAAATCTGTGAAGCCTTTGGTTGGACAAGATACCCTCCGGAGACTGTCCACCCACAAACTTTATGAACAGCTTGGCGACGTCACCCATCTGCAAGCCTCGGAAGCTTCCGTTTGCTGGACCAGTGGTTTGCACCAGCCAATCAGACAGCTTCTGTCAGGTCGCGATTTTAGGTGCTTGATGGCATGTATGCGTCCAAGGCACGGTGCAAAGATGCCTGCATCTTTCGGCGAATTCAAACTAACTGCTGCTGCTGTGCATCTTGCTTCGATATGCTTCAGTTGGTTTGCTGCGAGGCCGCATTCCAGTCACTGGACATCGGCGGCTGGAGGTGCATCTTCTGCTGCAAGACGGGCAAGGGAACCGCCACGATCACTGCTGCGCCTTGCGACATCTGCTGCTGCCGCCCTCGTGACCATGCAGACTCTCCGTTGCACCATGAGCGGATTGAGCGGTCAGCATGTGCAGCCCGATGCCTCGGTAGGTCTCATTCGCCGTACGGACTGAGACCGCGCCCTCCAGAGATATGGAGGTCACTGCAGTGTTGTATCGCACATTCAGGCCCTTGGCCAACTCCCGCACCAGACTGCCTCACGGCTTGGGCTGCCAGTACTTGAACTTAATAAACTTGTCCAGACTGCACCTCTAATCATCGGCAGTATGGCAGCTTGATGCTGAAGCTTGTAATATTAATTAGTATTCTAGCCAGTGCAGCCATGGATTCAATCCTAACCATGGAAAACATGCCTTGATCTCTATTCAGCATCACTGGATCCCAGTGGTTACTCCGCTCGCGCTCCCGCTTCGCAATGACAACGTCACCAACGATGCGGCTTGATATGGCTTGATCATGACAAGATTCCGCTTGCATCAGAACTCCATGCAAAGCCCAACAGCTTAAGATGATAGTCTAGTGTGGCTAAGGCACCGAAGCCGCCGATCCTTGCAAAGGGACAATTATGTGGCCATGCACTGCGAAGGGCTGCTGGCCCTCGCAGCTTCAGATGTGCAGCCAGGCATGGCATCCATGCCAAGTCGCAGCTTCGCATCGCCTGGCGCGTCCTGCGGCATGGGTTCAACGACCGTATGAAGAATCCAGGTCAGGTGTCAGCACTGTCTGTGTCGCGGTAATTGTGTGGTCTCGCATTTTGACAAGGTTGGTGCTGTTGATTGAGCATGAGGCTGTATCTGCACAGTGGTAGCCACGGAGAGAATTGAGAGTCCCATCTAAAGAATCTAAAGTATCTAAGTGCAGCCGAGACGCCTCTGAATAAAAGGTGCCTGAGCGAACTCTCTCCTTTCTGCACTTCCTATCAATTTCGTATCTACATCGGCGCAAGCTTTAAGCCAAGGGAGTCGAGCGTCTGTAGACAGCCACCTCGGAGAGTCGTGTCCCCACCTGTTCTGCACTGATGCCCCAGCTCTGCTCGCTGCGGACACGCAGTTGCCACTCGAACAGAGGATCCTTAGCGCAACTGCGAGAGGCAACTGTAAAAAACGCTAGGGCCTCTAGGGCCTGCGCTGACAACGTACTGTTTTCGCGCAGCTGAGGGGCGAAGCTTCGGTTCAGGATGAGTTGCCATGCAGATCCTCATCTCACGCAATGGGCACCGAGGTTGGAAACAAGGCCCCGGCAGCCTGGATGTCTGGCAAGTCTCTGAGTGCCAGGTCGCGCCGTTGCTCTGCAATGACCCAACTCACTCTCCGGTCGAAGTGCTCTTTGGCTTCGAGATACTGCCGGAAAGCCTGCAGCTATGCTGCAAGGACTGGCAACATTTAACATGTGCAGCATCGAAGCAAGTCCCGCTCGGAGCGCCTCTGCCTTCACATCCTCGTTCGGTCCGTGCGCAAGAAACAGCCGATGCCTCTCGTGGTCCCCTTGGCATACCAGGAGCGGCTAGCACAAGCTCGATCTGTTTTCGGACCTGCTGACAAGACGGGGCCTTCGAAATCCGTGTTGCCACCGACGTGCTCCACAGTAAGATTGAAAAAGCGTGCCAGCGCCATGATGGGAAGGTTTTCCTCCTTGGCTTTTTTTGCAGAGGACCACGCAGCACTGGACATTCCCTGAGGCCCAAGTCTCTCCGCCATGGACCCACTGCGCACCTGGCAAGACTTTCGTCTATGCATCTGTTTGCACACCTCGCCGATGCCATTCTTTTTGTTGGAATCCTTGCGTCCGTGCGTATGTCTGCGCATATGTGTATGTATGCATAGCTATGTATATATATATATATATATATATATTTATATTTATTTATTTATTTACTTAACTGTATATATAAATGTACGTGTACAACAATGTATCCACATATGTACTTAGACATGCATTCCCCATGTGCCCTCAACGGCTTTCTGGGCCTGCATCGAAGCCTCGAAACGGCCCCGTCTGAAGCGCAGCAGCTCTTCCACCGACGTGCCCGTGGGCTTCCAGAACCACAACCTCACCTGGGTAGCAGCTGTCAGCTCGCTTCCCATCATCCACTCTACACTGGAACACGGATCTGTCAGCGTTGTTCTTCGCTTCTTTTTCACCTTCGAGTGCCAAGCCGCAGCCTGCCCTTTGCAGTGTCTGAGCTGACACCAAGCCTGCCAGGCCGGCTCCCACCACGAGGACTCGACCAGAGCAGCTGCCGCACCTCCGCAAGAGAGCTCATGGCCGGCTTTTAAAGGTCCATGCAAAGAACTCCGGGGCCTTGAGCTGCCGGCCGGGCAACTGTCGGCCTCCTGCACGCTCTTGGCGTCTTCTTCGTTCGAACGAACTCCAGCAAAACTCCAAAGCCTCCGAGCCCAGAGCTGACTGGAACTGCTTCCACCTCGTGCCACTGACATGACAGAAGAAGTCAAACTTGCTTGCGTCGCTTCAACTCTCTTGTTGGTGTAGCCAAGCTTCCAGAGCAGCACGAGCAGCCCAATCCGCCCCTTTGCTCGCGATCTTCGTTTAGCATATGAAGGCGTCATCTCCAAAAGAACTGAAGGCAACCCAAGTTGCAACTGAGCGCATTGCCCAATGCCATTGGGGAAATCTGTCTGGCAATCCATGAATTGGGAAACAAGATCACAGCCGCCAGCTACTCTCATAATCGACGAGCACCCCTTCTGAAGGAAGGTGTCGGTGTGTATGTGGCTGAATCAAAGGACGTTGGGGCTTACGGGTGCAGGCGACCTGCTACATGACGTTACCATGTCCCAAGCACTACTGTGGACAACTCGAGCCGCTGCTCTCCGGCACCGCGTCCCTTGACCCCTGCTCATGACTGATTTCATTACTACATTACAGCTCACGGCAGGCATCTGCAGCCGGCGCAAGATCGTGGAAGCAAGAACTCTTTCAACCTAGCGCACAAGAATCAAGAAGTTGAGAAAAGGCGGCGTCGTTCCCGAGCTGCCATTTCGCTTCGAGTCCGCATAGTACGGATTTCGTTGACACTGAGCTTGTCGGCCCAAGTCTTGGCAAACACCAAGAACCACCTGTGCTGCAGAACAACTACGGGATTGCTGTTCCATGCGCTGAAGAGCAAGCAGCAAGCACAACTCCCCCTCCCTGCCCTCCCCTCTGCTGCCCTGCACTGCGTGCCTTCCTTTCCTCATCGTTAAAGGTGCACACAATACACACGGCGCTGGCAGAGATGACGTTGTGCAGGATCCGGCGCCACAAGTCTCTGTGAACTGTGCATTCCGGATGAAAAGCAAAGGTCAGGGATGAGGGTGGGTGCTGGAGGGCATTCAAATCCAGCTTGCAGAACTTCAGGTCCATGTGTGGGTACCATCTTTTCACGTAGGTCTCCTTCTGTTTCCAGTAGCCTCCAAGCGGCGCCCAGTCTTGGACATCTGATGCCAGGATCGAGATCTTGGCCACTCCCTGCGGACCTGTGCGGCTTCAGATGAAAAGATGTGAAAAGACTCCGTGTGCCTCTATGCAAGGAGGCCACACCGGTGCGAAGTCATCGCGACAGTTCCGTCAAAACACAGACCAAGGAGTCTTCAGTCGTCTTCAGGTTCCCTGCCTGAGCAGCGTGTTGATAGAAAGTGCGCCAGGATCGGCAACTCCTGCCTTGGCATGCTAGCGCACGGTTGGAATGGAGGCAGCTTATAAGATGTTGGATACCTCGTGCAGCCCAAGCGCATGCTGCCGCAGAAAGGCAGTGCCACACGCAAGGTTCCGTGTGGATCCAGTGGCAAAGACTCCAAGACTCCGAGTGCCTCCACAAATCGCAACATTTCCTCGCACCTTGTCCGGCTTGCATCACCGATTCGGTAAACCCTCGGGAGAGCGCAACCGTAAAATTTCGGAGTACACCGTAAATCATCTTATGGATCCTTGATCTGAGTCTGAAGTAATTGGGATACTAGCGATGTTGGGGTGTCTGGGCCGTTTCAGGCACAACTCAGCTCAGGGGCGGCTCTCTGAGGGCTGCCCGGCAAGGTGCGAAGAAGTCCTCCGGAGTCTCGAAGTCTTGCCCGGGCCCATATCGGATTTCGTAGCTTTGTCCATCCAGCTGCAGCCCTGGGTTTCCGTAGATTGGGAGGCGACTTTAGCTTGCTTCGCAGGGCTATCGGGTCCAAGACTCAGCACATGTGGCACTCTGAAGCTCTGAGGATTGAGTAAGCATCCGGTGGGCAGCTGAGACTCACACAGTTCGACCATCCACGCTTGAGGGCATCGACTGGGGTGTTGGGCTCTAGGGCAGTACAACTTAGTTCTCATTCAAGAATACCCAAGTAGGTAGGTTCTCAACCGAGGGCCAAACAGATGCTTCTACCGTCGATCTTGCAGACCTACTTCGGATAGCCATACATGGAGTCAAACGTGGAGCTTGACAGCCTTCAAGGCATTAAGGCAACCGTCTTGGAGGCTCATGCGTAATCTTCGGTCTGCCTGAATGAAAGCGATCCCCACAGTAGTCCAGAATCTAAATGTCTTGCCAGGGTTTTCGGCGCTCACACTCGGGCAATCCAGGCGAGGCATGTGGTTCGAGGTCTGATGAGTGAAACAACTCTAACAGGAATGAATGACCAAGACTTGCCAGGGTTTTATGGGTTCGCTCAAGCAAATATGTTGCAGAATTGCCTCGCGCCAACCCAATATCGAGTCCGAGCTGACTTGCCTGCTTTTTTCCGGGGCCCTAAGGCCCTCAATGCTCTTTCTGAGCCCGTCCCTCTTGCATTCTCAGATTCTCGGCCCAGCGGTCAGTTTAAGTCCGAACGCAAGAAACCGCGCCGGCCTAAGCCCTGCTCCCCTCCCCTGCAGCTTCGGAGCGCGCACCGAACCCACCGGCCGAAGGCGCCACCGAGGTGCCGGGAGGTCGAGGCCAGGCCATGCTTCGGTGGGAATGCTGGGGATGAGGGTGTAGCAGTAGCAGCAGTAGCAGCAACAGCAAGTAGCTGTAGGTTAGTGTTACCAACGAGATAACCCCATACCTGTACCAAGTCGTTGATCCTCTCAGCGCCAGAATCCCATCCGTCTGTCCCGGTAAAACCGATAGTTCTGTGGATGTGCCTGACTTCATACATAACTTACTTAACCCAAAGATAAAGACCCCATCGTCAACAGTGACGTTGATACAGCAAAGGGTTCTGTGTGAAATGGTCCTTTAGCTTGAATTATGAGTACCTGCTGGCTGTTCCAAGACCTGTAGATATGCTGTCAGTAACCCATGCACCTAGCCACTTTGATGCCGTGGACATTCGATGGACACAAGCGTCTTGCATGCTGTGTTCCAAGTCTTGTGGCGCTCGCACTTGAGCAGCTGCAAACACCAGTACTTTCTGGGAGTGTGGTCTGGACTTCTATCTTGTCAAGCGGGATCAATTAGAGACCTTGCCTGCTCGTCTTCGCCTGTTGTATGCTCGGGCGGTGACGGATCCGGCAAAGGCAGCGGCATCCCTGGCAGGCTGGAGCTAACCATGATTCTGAAGGCTCGCTGCCCAGCATCTTTCAAGGTGGCAGTGAAGCGCTGCATCTTCAAAGGCCGAAGCAATTTCGGCTTGATCCAAAAGACCTGACAGTCAGGAGCCGGTTCCTCCGATAAGGTGTTGGACCGTTGGAGCCCGGGCACCCGCCTGGTCATCTGTCAAACGAACCTTCCAGCGGTGGCTTTCGGCACCGTAAGCTTCCAGCGTGCCCATCCTGAAGGCCGTTCAGTGCATGATCTGCTCAGTCTGCTCTGCGAGCTGCGAGAGAAGCTCAGGACAGCACATGCCGTTGGTGCCTGGACGGGCAGGAGCGGTGTAGTGTACTTAGTGTACTTGCTTGCGGGAGCCTTCCTGGGCCCTGCCTTTGTTCTTGACAAGCCCCTCCAGGCGAACTTGGTCGTGCACCTCAGCTCCAGACTCAGGCTCGCATGCGGTTCGCTCTGGCTGTCTCTCGAGGCACGGGCATGCAAGATTGCTTCTCCCGTGCTGGTTGCTTCTGCTTCTGCCACGGCCATCTCCGACCGGCCATCCTGGCGCAACAGACTGCAAAGTCTGCAAAGCTGCTCTCCGTGGACCCGGCCAACCTCGCTGACCAGCCAGCTGTCCAAATGTCGGACGGCAACCTTCGCTGCCTGAACATCACGCACAGCTAGGACTCAGCCACATAGGAATCTTCTGGTGAAGCACTGCTCGGCGGTGTTGCGGACTCTGGAGCAGCAAGCAATTAGGCACTAGTTCACAATCTGGACATCCTGCCTGGGGCGAGAGGCCCATTTCCACTAATCGCTCCAAGGCGGCGCAGTGGTGCCTGAGACGCGACGTCTGCGACATGACACCGAGGAACGGCCTAGGCTCATCGGGTGCCCGACCGCATGGTGCTATCATCTTCACCACTTGGAGTGGGTGTGGGGTGTTCCTGCAAGCACACTTCGCGTCGGCGTGTCAGGACATACGTGAGCAGCCATCGTCTGCCTGCTTGCTATGCACAACCGGTGGTGCGGGAGCTTGTTTGGAAGGGCCACCTTAGCCAACTTTGCTACAAGTGATTGCGGTGCTTGTTGGGCAGCCCTGAGGGCAAGACTGCCACCGCCAAGCCAACTGGGCCTGGCGTCAGGTTGCAGCTCAGATTGCCGAAGCGGGCGAATGGGCGCTGAGTTCATGCAGGTGCATGAGCTCGTCATGGTCTTCACTCCACTTAACTCCAAAGCGTCCATAGATGCGACCATAGCATGTTCTGCTGCTCTCGTGAGTGCCTGGTGATCTTGCTCAGGGACTCCTCCATGCCAGTGAAGAACTTGTGCACTCCGTGCTCCATCTGGCACGCGCAGGTTTCAAGAGAGGCACCCTCCTCAATTCTCCGAGTGACCGAAGCTAGACACTCGCAGAGCTGCGGGTAAGAGCCCAGCTTCCTTTATGGCTGCTTCGGTCTTTGATCCTGCGAACATGCCGGACCGTCGAACACAGCAGTCGGCAACAAAAGAAGCAGAGACAGAAAGAGACAAGATGCAGGCAATCAAACGCAAAAGATGAGCTCATGTTGGAGTCACCACTGAACTTTGACGCGAAAAACTGCACTGGTCTTGTGACCGGATCCGTCGATGTTGGGAAGCCTGGCAAACATGGCCTGACACTGTGGTTCGTGAGGCTTGCGGGATAACCGCAAGTGTCACCACATTACCCCACCCTGCTAGCAATCAACCCCACCAGTCCACTGAAACGTTGACACAGGCCTTCTGGGTCATGGGCGGCGACAACAACCCGTCAATACAGCAGCAACAGCTAAACCCTGACAGCCTGCTGCCCTGAAGTTGAAGTCGTTGCTTGAGCCGCCGCTGCCCGTCCGCGTTCGCGGTGCCGCCATGGCCTTCAGAAGCTGCATGAATGAAAAGTTCTAGTCCTTTTTGCCTCTTGCATGGCTGAAGATCACGAAGCAAGGTTGCAGTCGATAAGTCGGTGAATTCCTTCCACGATGCTGAGAGGGTTCCATTGCCCCGCATCGGAGACCAGGCACTCATCCGCCCAGTTTTTTGGCAAAATGCCAACCCAGCGAACTACCAATTACTGCAGCAACAAATTGTCCTAGAGCCTCTAATGCCGGCATTCTTACACGTCGCTTTTGGCTGATGAAAAACACGCGCGCGATGCTCGTATTAGGTATTTGCATGTTACATGGATGCTACAAATGCTGCAGTTACTACCACTGCGACTACCGGTACTCGCTACTACCACCTGCCACTACTTACTGCTACAACAAAGACGACTATCATAAGATAAGATAAGATAAGACGCACCCTGTCAACTGAGCTCCCCTCTCGTATGAGAGAAACAACAGTTGATTCATGCTCGGCAGCAAGCACCAGGCTTGGTGACTGGAAGCATGCTCTGCTGGCAGCGCCATGAACGCGGGTCTTTCACCGGTCACCGTTTGCACAGCAGGTAATTTTTAGCCGGTTGCACTCAACGAGTCGTCCGCAAACAGTCTCCGAAGACAGGATCCTACAAATTCTTGCGAGGCCAGCCACGTGCAGGGATCTCCGAAGAGATGCTGCAAAAATTCCCGCCTCGAACTTCTGGAGGGGCCCCGAGCTCGAAAATTCCTGTAGAGTTGTTGCGTGGCGGAGCATCCTCCTAACATGTGCAACACTGAAACATCTTCTCTGCCACAGGCAGGGCACGCGATGTGCTGAGGCAGTTCACCTTTGCCCAGCAGAGGTAACGGCCATCTGCCTGTGATCCGCACAAGACTCCATGCCCGGAAATTGAAACGAGAAGTCTGCACGGAAACATGGTCAAACATTTCCCACTCGAGGCGAACTTCGTAAAAGCCCAAATCAACAAGCGAAAAACCAAACGTCGGAACCGGTTCAATGATGGACTCCATGAGGTGCTGCTTGTCGAGATCAAGCAACAGCGGCTTGACCACATCATGCCTGTATGAACGCAGAACCATCTTGCGCGGAACTGGATTGGATGTGGCCTCTTGAAGCTCACTGGCCGTAAACAGCCCACAGCTGTCCAAATCAGGCAGCTCACGAGGCATGAAACAAAGCCCGAACTTGCGTGAACCAACAGGCGCAGTGTTTGGCCGTCAGTAAAGCAGATAGCTTGGCGGTTGGATGTTCAGGAGGTAGAAGTCTCACCCTCGCCACAGACATG
>BGNK01002189.1:0-31929 GCA_003297005.1 Symbiodinium sp. clade A Y106 | reverse complement strand
CACTGGAGCTGGTTTAATTTGCCCAGGACACCGGGTACACCAGCGAGAAAAGGTGCAGCATAGAGAACTATTGGGTGAAGCCTTACAACCACCTGCGAGGCCAGAACCGGTACTGAAAAGCCGCCAGTTTCCGCTGCATGAAAAAGCTCTACGAATTGCGACCATCCCCGTGCCAATGCTTGTGACAGTAAAGGCGAAAAACTTAGCTGACTGTCAAAGAGAACACCTAAAATGACTTTCTGGTCGACAACCTGACAGTCCAGGAACTCTGCATCCAATGGCGGACTGTCCAAAAAAGCCATGGCACATGTCTTGTTCTTTCCATAGTTGAACTCTGATTTTGTTCGCAAGGCCTAGCGCGAACATGCTGAAGCTTTCCCTTTGTTGACAATTGCTCGTACTGCTCCCGGTGAGGAGCATGGGACCGTGGTGTCGTCCACATATTGCAGAGGGCCCACATGTTGAGACCCGATGGTGTCAAGCAGTGCGCACTTGTCAGCAAAGGCCGGCAAGTCGACCAAAGCTGCTCGCATACTACTCCTCCTTCTCTTGCTCCTAGTATTATTACTGCTGCAACTTAGAGGATATCACACTACGCCTCCTTCTCTTGCTCCTGCTACTGCTGCTGCTGCTATTACCGCCACCACCACCATCACCACCACCACCACAACCATCACCACCACCGCCACCCCTAGTACTCCTCCGCCTGCTGCTGCTACTCCTGTTACTCCTACCCCCATTACTACCATCACAACTTGTACTTGCAGTACCAAGACTTCTGGAACTACTGGAACACTACTCCACCACCTCCGCCACCACCACCACCACCACTACCCCCTCAATCACCACCACCATCACCACCAAAAACCGTTCGAGCTTTGACAAGCGTGGCGGCATGTGCACAAATTTCGCCACCTGCATGGAATTACACAAATGAAATCCGCAAGTATGGGTTTTCGTTTTGGCATGCCAAGATCACCTCAATTACACATCTCTGACACTGCAAGTAATTAATCGTAGTGCAATCTGATGACCGGATTCTCCATCATCTTCTTTCCGAATCGCACATACAGGAAAACAATGTGGAATCCCAGTGTAGTTGCGGAAGCCACGTTTGCGAAACTGCATCTTCCATTCCTGTAACACGACTGGCCAGTGCCTCGAATTGCCCCAAACCACCGGCATTTGGCACACGATCCGACATCGTTGTGACAAAACTCTTCTGGGAAAAATGAGACAGCCAGTCTCAAAGCACTAACTGCGAACATGTGCCAATAAGAAAAGGCTTTGGAAGGTGCTGGCGATTGCAACAACATAGGCCACTTGCCTTTCATCACCGCAACTGGTTCCAGCTGAGCGGCTCTCGCGCAGGGCGAGGTGCTGGACTTTGTTGGGCAAGCAGTGGCTGCAGTGTCTAGGTTGTGACTGCCTAGAACCAAACAGTGTAAAGGAGAGAACCCGTCATGTGCAACATCATGCATATCTCGCGAGCGCAACAGTCTTCTCCGTTTTACCGCATCTGAAAGAAATTACGTTCGCCGATTGAAGTCCGCCAAGATATCCTCCACCTCTCGGTTCTTGGTTTCCTCGGGTCCGTTTCCAATCAAAAGCTATCTCTCAACGCACGTCCTCACGTGTAAGCTGCTTCAAGCTGGGGCCAACACTGGCAGATTCTTCTTGACAACTAGAATTCCAGCGAGGAGAACCTCGGGAACAACTCGACTCGTTGAGCCCTGGCCCCACCTGAGGCAGATAAACACTAAACCACAGAGTGCCACAGAGCGAGATGGGCGATCGTCCGAAGCTGCAGAAACACCAACATTGATGCTTGCGTTCACGAGTAAACTAATCAAGCAGCCTCGAACCTGTCGAATATCAAGCGGACATAGCTCAAAGCCCAAAGGTGTCACAACTCGTTGCATTGCTTCTGCAAAGGTGCCCGAACGCTGGGTGCGAACGCGAGCTGCGATCCCAGGCAGCGCTGCAACACCTCACATGTTGCCACCACACATGGCCAGCTGCACGATCTCGAGATCGGGTGCAAGCCAGCCACAGGGAAGCCCAGAGCCACGCTTGCATTGAAGACCTCGCAGAACCTGAGCTTCGACCCCGCAGTCCACTGCCGCCGTTGGATCCATCGGCATATGATCGGAAGCCAGGTGACGAAGCTATGAGGCACTGTGCCTGGCGCGAGATGGATCGTCAGAGCTCGCACTGAAGGCAGATGTACAACTCTACAACAAAACATTAGTCACAGTCACAGTCAGTACTGGTCAGGCCTCCGCCCGGCAGCGCAGAGGAAAGATCTCATTCCTCAGCCAGGAGGAACTCACATCCGGAAACTTCTCGTAGCGAAGGGGATCCCAACTTAGCTGGACCAGAGTTGGACCATCTCTTTGCGCCAAGACTCGCAATCTGCCACGGGATTGGCCCTAAGCCTTGCAAGGAGGCAAGAGAAACTCCGTGTCAGACCCGGCAAGGCGACAACATCCCGGCTAAGCGGCTAAGTCGCAGCCCAGCGACTTATCGCGAACGACGTCACGAACCCAAGTACTGCCGTCACGACAAGCATGTTCAGGTAGCTGTGCAAGGTAACGAGACACCCCACCTCTCCGTGGCACCCGGCTCTGCTCTGCACAGTTGGCGTACAGTCCGAATTGATTGTCGCCAGGCCACCGACTTTAGGCAGAGCGCCATCGTCAAGAGGGACAGTGACAGGAGCGCCCCTGCCTGCCCTCGCAGCATTAGGGCCCGCCGCCCTGCCTGCGACACATCCGAGCATCGGGAGACAATCTCGTTGCGGGTGTGTGTGTGTGTGTGAGCGTGAGAGAGAGAGAGAGACAAGACCAACAAAAACAACGTGTGTGTGTGTGTGTCTCTGTGCGAAGTTGCGTGAGCATATCTGTATGTGTCGCGCTCCACTCTTGATTGTACGGCCTGCTCAATAAGTGGCACGGACAGAAACGTCGCCAGCATGAACACCAAGGACGAAAGAAGTGTGCCAGCGAGGGGGTTGGCGAGCCCAGCATGTGCAAAGAATTCTGTGCTATAGAACCAAATTCCGTTGATGCCGCTATATTGCTGCAGCGCCATAAGGGTAATTGCCACGTAAAGAGGCCGTCGCACTCGGCTGTCTGTCCGCAGCGCTTGGAAGCCCGTGCTTTCTCCGATCGCTTCGGTCCCATCGGACTCCTTGCTGTTACAGCTCACGCCGTCATACCACATGCACTTCATGGCACGGATTCTCCGACCTGGGTGCGCTTCTCCTGGACGCTTAGAAGCCGTGGCATGAGAAGAATCCTGGCATCTTCATTGCAGCTTCTGGAGCGTTTCGACACTGCATTTGCAAACTTCTGTGGTCATGCATGGCGAAGCCAAGCGTGCGAGAAGCTCTGGACTATGCCGAAAGAAGCTGCGAGTGCCAGGGCGCATGGCCATGACAAAGTGGCGCCAGCCAGCTGCGCGACCAAAAGCCCGAAGACGATGGCGACCTCTGGCAGGAGCAAGCCAGCCGATCCCGATCCCGGGAAATCAATCCGAACATGCTTCGCACATGCCGATCATGCGAGTTGGCATTGCCGGATCCCCGCCTGGTGCAAGTTGCCGATGGCTCCACGAAGCTCCAGTGGAGCAATCTGCCCCAAGTACAGCGGAACGAACACAGTTGCTGCTCCACCTCCAATGCCTGCAACTACCCGGCCCAGTGCAAAAAGCCCGTAGGCCAGGGAGAAACTGCTGCTCGCGGCCGTCGCCGACAAAGGGAAGAGCAGCCCAGACATCACAAAGAAGGCCGCTGTGCTGCGGAGGGCTCTGACCAGCCCGAAGCGACGCACGACTGCTGGCCCTAACCAGGCCCCAAGAAGTGCAGAAGGCGACAGAATGGCGACCAAAAGCGACCATGCGAATGAGCTGTCCGCCAAAGCCAGCGATGCGCAAATACTGCTTTGCGGCACATTGATCACTGATAAGGCCCAGCCATACTGAAAGCTCCCCGGCAATGCGGCAACGCACGCCCACCACAACCCAGGATACTTTCGACTTGGCTGATGTAGCTCTCTTCTCGCATCCTTTTGACTTTTTCTTGCACATCGTTTGGAAAGCTTGGGTGCCACGAAACAACCTGGAATCAAGCCGAAGGTGCCCGACCCTCTTCGGAGGTCGAAC
This sequence comes from Symbiodinium sp. clade A Y106, assembly GCA_003297005.1. Lineage (NCBI taxonomy): Eukaryota > Dinophyceae > Suessiales > Symbiodiniaceae > Symbiodinium > Symbiodinium sp. clade A. The sequence continues at coordinate 27,765 of BGNK01002189.1, read as the reverse complement.
TTGTCAGAGACTCCCAGGTCACCCCAGGTCTTCGCTTTGGCTTGTGTAGCCTTCTTCAGCTTCACGCCTTCATGAAGATACCTTCCACATGCCTCCATGCTTGCCGACCCGCAGCCGGCACTCTAAGTCCAAACTCCCCTGAATCCGAGGCTAACTTTGAGCCCATCTTCCATCCATGACCACGGAACAGCTGGTCGAGCAGTCGAGCATTGGGCGCTTCTCAAGGCCAGACCCGTGCGATGCAGAAGCTCTTTCCTGATCCGCAGAGCCACTATGCTGCCGCATCCCGCCTCAACCTGCGTGGAGGTGTCATGCGAGTCACCCAATCACGGACTGGCAATTCTGCTGAGGTGCAGAAATCATACGGGAAAGCTTGCGCATTGGATGCCAAGAAGCTGCTCTGCCTTTTTCCTTTCCTTCTCCGCCTTCACGACCTGTGAGCACGCTGACCAGGGGGAGTAATTCTGGGGTCGAACGACCAGCCACTTCGTGCCTCCACTGGATCTTTCGTAAACACATCCAAGACCTCTGAATCAACTGGGACAAATCATGACAAGTCCCATCAACAAGGAGACTGCTTGCCAAGTCTGCTCGGAAACAAAACTCACGGCGACACGAAACTTCCCGACGAGAGCCAGCGAGAGCTCGGACAAGACACAGGGCCACTCTATGATCACCCCAGCAGGTCTGACGCGTTTGCGCTCGAATGGTGAACTACCAGGGCCCATGCAGTTTCAGCCGTGGACCGTTTTCCTGCGCCGGCAAAGACAAGCCCGGCCCTGCTGTCGAATTCTCTCCGGTCGCGCCTAGGCCTTTGCTTTTGTCTGCCGGATCCAATTCACCAGACAGCACCTCAGACGACAACGCAATGCGCAAGCCGAGGGAGAGACTGCCACAGAAGGCAATCAATCGTCGCTTGCGAATTCTGAGGCCCCAGCACCAATGCTGACTCGCACGCCTCACAAGGCAGTCGGGTGCACGAAAAGGACTTTGAGGTGAGCCGCTCAGCGCACCCAGCAAGAAAATGCCCAAGGCGGTGAAGCCGAAAATGCCAGAAGCTAGGGAGCTCAGGCCTCAATGCCAACGCATCAGAGAACAATCGCGTTCGATCAGGGTTGCCCTTTTAGGGTTGCCCTGTTTAGGAAGCTCCTTAAATATGAGCCCATTAGAGAAGGCAGCTCCATACCCGCCAGCATCTGGGCACCAAGACCGACCACGGCGGCTTGGAAGACAAGCCTGGAAACATCATGAGACGCAGAGTTGCTTGAGGCAGCACCATCAGGAGGATCCATGTCAGCGGAGGTGCCCCAGCCGTTGGACGGGGTAGAATTCGCTCTCCTGTTAGCGCAGATTGTGCAAGTCTTGGGGCTTCGCTTCAGCTACGCCAGCTACGCTTTGCAGCGACTTTGCCGAAGGCGCGCCACTGGGTGATTGTAGAACCACTCCTTACAGCGATCACATCGCCAGCCAGCAGTCAAATAGTCTGGAAGTCGGACAAACTGACTCTAACTAGCCGACCGGCGGTACCATTGTGCAGTCAAAGTGCGGCCGATCGCGACGTGAAGGTCCAGAAGCCGTAGCTCAAAGCAGCGACGGGTGCTGCCCCTACAAAGCAGGCCTCGCAGGACCGCTGCAGAGGTTCTTGCTCTAACTCGCGCTTGCCAAGCCCGTGGCTGTCGGATCGATACCATTCAGGTCAACCTCCTGCTGAACCTGCCAAGCGATAGAATCCTCTCTGCAAGACTGCAAGCATCTGCAAATGGTAGACATAGTAACAACATGTCGAGAATGCAATCCGCTTCTGATCCTCGGTTGGCACAGCCTGCAGCCAAGTGACATGCTGTGCCAAGGGACATGCCGGGTAGCAAGCTTGAGTCACGCCTATTCTGAAGACTGTATTTCACTGACAGCTCTTCAAACGAGCCTCCACTTGGGCCTCCTGGTCCGCAATGGTAGAAGCGAGCCGCTGCCGCAGCCGCTGGGACAAGGCAGCACCTCGTTGGAGCTGCGCCTCTTCATGCCTCTTCAATCGTGCAAAAGCGTATGACATGTATTCGGCCAGCCCAGGCTCTGTCGTCGGCTGTGTCAGGAGCGGGGGACACTTCCTGCGGCGCATGGTCGCTCCCCGATTGCCATCGTGACTGCTGATCCTCTGAACCTAGCCTGAGGAGCTTCGTCTTCTTGTGCCACGTTCGGCTCCTGCGGCGTCACCTGACTCAAGTCATTGTCAGTCTCGGCATGGCAGCGTAGAAGCGGGCGTGGTGGTGGCAACGCACTTTGAATCACCCTCGTGTTCCATCCATGCCAAATCTTAAGGGCTCGGAGAAAGTCTTCGACGCATTTTCGATCGCTACTCATGACAAGGGCCCCTTGCCCTCATGGCGACAGCAGCCGCCCCAGCGCTTGACATCCGCCTGACAGGAGTCCCTAATGTCATCGAGCATCGGCGTCTTTGGGGGTTCGGCTTGTGCAGCAAGATACAGACGTCCCGCACCTCCGACGAGCAACTCCAGCCAAGACCTTGATCTTGCGCTGGACTACAACGCCCGCCACCAGGAATGGTGCTGCTGAGAGGGCCGACGGTAGCATGCCTGGGTTCGCTCGCGAGCCGAGCCGCGAGTCTGGCAATCTCGCTAGCCCTCTCGCTCTCGCCTGGCTCCGAAGCTTCGTGCATTGCCCGCCTAGGCTTTGAGGCGAGCCTGGCAAGACGGCCCTGCTTTGCGGAGACATGAAAGCAGTTGTTGCAATTGCCATTGTGCCTATGCGCCCCATCGATCACAGCGAAAAGGAACAAGCGACAGCAACGATTGTTCTGATTCTCCTTTTGCCAAGCACGGTATCCAGGCCTGGATGAAGGCAGGCAGGGTGGAAACACTCCGACGGCAAATGCCTGACTGCTTGAGGAGGCGCATGTGCAATTTCCAAGTCTCAACAGTTCAATTGGTGCGATCTGATCTGTTCCCATGCCCTGGCAGCCCAATTCCAAGATCATTCCGGAACAGGCAGCCGCGGCTGGCTCGAAGCTAAAGGCCCCAGACTGCCAAGACTCCAACCTCGGCGAGGGGCGCCATGGCCACTTGCTGGGCTGCTCGGACAGGTGGAATTAAAGGAAACCCAAGGACGACTTGCCAGCTTAAGCCTACAATACTGGCTGAACATGTACGCATGCACAAGTAATCAACCAAAAGATGACGGTAGAAACAAGCTTACGGGTGCGATGATCTGGGCACTCGAGCAGCATGCCGCAGGAGGCTGCTTCAGCCAGTTCGCCGCAAGCACCCACACAATTACTCACGATAAACTCCCAGAAGCTGCGCCGTCCAGAGCAGGTTGCATTTTGGCGCACAGCCATAGCGAGCGCTCAAGATGGGTCGGAGCAGCTGTCTGCTGAGTCGGGCTTCCGAAACACCAGCCTGACGGTGCATTCCAGAGAGTGTTTGAAGATTGATGCCCGAGGCACATACTCTCCATCTGAACAACTTGGGCTGGGGCAGGTTTTCCCTGAACCAGGGAAGCTGACAGTACCGCCGGAGCCTAAGCAATCCGCGCAGCGCACTTTCAGTGACATCAAAGCCGAGTTCAAGGCCTCAGGTGGGAATTGGTATCCAAGACGAGGCCTCTCTCCTTCCAGCCGAAACGTCAGACTTGGTCTACAAGCTCCGTCCTGTTGCCGCTTCCTCCAGGCGTCGAATAACGTACTCGTGTGGCTGCTCGTTCACGTGGCCGAGACCTGCTGCGAGTGTTCGACACGACGCCTCGCAAAAGGAAGTCCAGTACGAGCCCTCGTTTTCGTGTTGAGCCTCCTTGGCCAGGCGTTGCAACAGACAGCACCAAGCCCTTTCCGGATCCGGCCACGAGGCAATCCACCTTGCACTATCGCAGCAAGCTGTGAAGCTGTGAAGGTATCCCTCTAACATTGACATTGACATTCGGCTCCCTGCCAGCTTGTCCTCCAGATCTTTAGGCCTCGGAAGTCCGGCACGCAACTCCCAGGATGAGCCGGCCACGCTGCGCGCTGAGCTCTGGGCACATGCTCGAAAACTTCGAGGCAGATGCACCAGTCGTACCCTGGCCGCCAGGTGGAGCTGGCCGACGGCGTCAGCAAAAACCATAGGGTGCGGTCTTGCAAGCTGGCAATAAGACACCACCAACACATGGCTCAAAGACAATAGGACCTCAACGGGAGCCGGCTGCCACGTGCATCGCAGACATGCATACACACATACATACATACATACATACCTCCGTGCGTGCGTGTAGGCACGTGCATACACACCTTTGACACACATGCACATACTGTGTAGATTCATATCTAGTGAGCGACAGGGACATCAGGGACACATATCGATGTGTACATTAATACATGATCTATGCATATGCATATAAATTACACAGGTGTGATATATATATATATATATATGAGGATATATATATATGTATATACACACATATATATATATATATCTACATACACAGATGTTTTTCAGGCGTCCGGCTTGGCTGGCGCCTTCGGAGGCAATCTTCAGTGGCAGCTCGGGGTCTGCCTGCAAGTCACAAAACGGACATTATAGGTATTATAGGGAATAGGAGAGGGGATCCTGATCTTAAGACTTAAGACCTCTTCAATAGAGGGGTCTTAATGTTAGGATCCCGTTTGTTTCTAATCCCTGTAAAGGAGAGGTGGTCTATTGATTAGGGCGCTGCATTATGGGTTTCGTGCAGCCACGGCTGCCTGCATGGGCTTTTGTTGGGGTTCTGCAAATTCCTAGTAGCTTCAGCGTTAGTTTCCGAATCCTACACGTACAAAAAATAAGGGATATCGATTCTAGAACATGCTGTGTTGCGAGCCCCACACACACGCAAACACACCAGCGAAGCTAAACGCCATGCCAGAAAGGCGAAATCGGCGCAGTAGCAGAGACCACCAGTCAAAGTCTCAGTGTCTTCGTGCCCGTCAAACCTTGACAGCGAACAGTTGGAGCTCGAGCCAGTGGGCCCTTGCCAAGACCCGCACCCATCACAGTCTACTTCACGTGCGCGCAATGCTCGCACGTAGAAGCCGGAGCCACAGCCCATGTCTATGACCTTCTTTGGCTTCTGGTACCTGCATCATCCAACCAGCTATGGCCATGGCTTTGAATCGGGTGTGACTCATGCAAGAGGGCTGCCGGATGAACGCCCCCAGCGCTTGAGCCAACCCCGGATCGTGATGGTGTAACCTTGCCGGGCGACTCTGTTGCAGAAGATTTTGCGGTGTTGCACTGTCTCCACACGCTGCAACATTGAGCACCGGACTGTGAGCTCCAACTTCGCCATGCGCCAGTTGGTCCCACTAATTCTTGCAACAACTCCAGGTCGCAGCTGGGTTCTTGCGAAGGCACCTTTGTAGCATGATGCGGCCGCAGGCTTCATGCTCCCAGGTTCTAGTTGCTCCATCTGTTTCTCTTCCTAGTCCCTCCGTTCTACGATTTTCACTTCACCAAGCGGCCTTGTCATCGCCAATTGCTGCGTTCGCGACAACCGCCATTCCCGTGCACGTCGGACTTCAGCTATCAATGGTAAGAAAACCGTGCAGTGGGATAGCTAGGGTGGGGCTGGTGCTCGGGGTGTGCATCATGTTCTGCGATGAGAATGAAACTGCGACATTCGTGGGCCCATAAAGCTCTGCTCGCCGGTGCCGACAATAGCCTGTGCGACATGCACCTTTCACACAAGAGGTTGTGAGAAGCTGGCATGGCATTGTGCGCAGGATCAGCTTTCAGAATCACGGCGGCGCAGGTCACGACCAACATGTGAGAGGCAGATATTGCACTGGGGCTGCAAGCCAATTTCACTCTGTACAAGCTTGTGCGAGCGGCAAATCACCAGCTCTTCCAACCCTCCGCCTCCACCAAAACGACATAGTGAAATTTGACGTAGGACCTCTGTTCTGCCACGGGAGTCCTCACTATACCCAGTCCCCTAATGCGTGTAGCCTTTAGCTCAGCATCTCTACAACCTGCCAGACGCAAAAAAGCTGGAATCCAATTCGAAGGTTTGCAGCTTGACTTGGCCTGTCTGAGCTGCGGCTGCCAGGATGCCTTGCCAACTTCACAGCCTACGCTTGTTGGAAGAAGCGTACGCGCATCAAGGCTGCCTGGCTTCGGGCAGAAAGCTTGCTGCCCATCTCATGCAAACGCTCCAAAAGCGGCTCCTGAGCAGGTCTTCTTGCATGCAAACGGCGTGTTTCGAACGCTTAGGCTTCCCGCTCGGAGCGGGTCATCTGGCATGGACCTGACCTGATGTCATACACGCTTGTCATGGCAGTGCTGCACACGGGAAGGAAGGGCGCAGGCACGTGTTATGAGACGGTCTCGCAATTCGCGAAGACGCTTGGCGCTACCTTTCCTCGGATCCGACCCATGCCCAGTCTGACTTTGCTCGTCGATTCCGGGCGGCCACACGAGAGTGATCTGGGTGTCCCACATTCTGACGTTGATTCCCAACATCTCCGTGGCAGCCTCATGCCGGCAATGCCAAGTTGTGCCTGTTGGGTCTGCATGGGCGATCTGAAGCTCTGAGACGGGGACAGCCCGAATCTCCGTCAGATCCAGGCCCTCTGGCTGCTTGACATCCGACCTCACACTCTTCAAGGTTGGAGGCGTGTACATATAATCAGACGTACATGACATGAAATTTAGGCTAGACACCAATAGTTCCGAATACATAGTTACTGATGCGCGACACCGACGACATTCTCGAGTCTCTGAGCCGCTGACACCGCAGGGTCTTCATTGACCCCACAGAGGTCCCAAAGCTCAAGCCTCACATGGCACAGCCACGGCAAACTTCGTGGACACCTGTAACAAAACCCCACAGCCACGGTTGCGGATGCTGCAACTTCGCGTCTTGTGACAATGCTGCCACGATGCTATAACGCCCAAAGGGGGCAAGCGTGGAATCTCAGGCCGCAGCAGTCCGTCATCCACACTGGCGAAGCTGTCGCCGCTGCTGCCCTCCTCGAAACCCTAGCCCGTATCTGCCCCTTAGTCTGTGCTTGATTCCCGCTTACGAGGAATAGCTTGCAAAGAACAAGGGCCTGTTGCTCCTCTTGGGTCGGTGCACCAGACCTGGCAAACCCACTTTCGAAGGCGACCACTCAGCGCAAAAAGCAGTGGAGCGACAATACAACTTTACATTCAGGAGTAAAGACATGTTTTCACACTTGAGATGTGAATCCAACACAAACGGCAAGCTGCCAAGCCTGCTGGGCTCTGTGCTAGTGGCCCCGTTGCGCAGGTCCTGGCTTTGTGCGAGTACAAGTGCTTTGCCCATGTAACTCGGCTGCGACGCATGCGAGGCTAGAGGGAGTTCCTTTCTATTTATGCTGAACTCATGGCAGGCAGTCCTTGAATAGCTGCCTCTCAAGGGACGGGAAGCTAGGAGAGGAGTAACAACACCTTGGCCACGGTTCCTGGCCGAACAGCGAAGCTTTTGTGCCTCGCGGGCACTGCATGATAGCAACAGCTGTGCCTGCGCCTCTTCTTTTGGTGCTGCTTGTGCATCCTCAGTCCAGGCCTCCAGTGATCCAGCGCCAAAGGTCTCGTTAGAAAGATGATGCTCGTATCCGAACGGCCCCGGCAAAGAATCCACAAGACAGCCGCTGCGGATTAGCACAGCATCGGAATCGTCGCCCCACGTTTGGGCCTGCATCCACGAACAGTTGCATCGAGGAGACAGTTCCCGCTGAAGCCGAATGACAGCTCTTCCGCGGAAGCCTGCTTTCTTCACGGTCCTCTCCGCGACCTGGTTACATCTGGTTACACTCCATTCATGGGGCGGATGTTTCTGACTCTGGGCTGCTACCCGTCGCTCATTGTCACAAGGACCGGCAAGCCATCATGTGATGAGCAGTACTGGGTGCTGGACTGCCTGACCACAACGACACATCACCTCGTCAAGCGCCTCGGCCTGAGGCCATGCGCGAGTCTTCTCAGCTAAAGATGCCTAGAAGATGCGCCTGGGACCCTGGAGGTTCCACTTCGACCTGTCTATCAATGCCTGCAACTGGAACGTGTGCTGTGCGCCTGGCTTACAGCCGCTGTCCAGCTTGCGACAAGGCCTTGCACGTGGTTTCGAAAGCGCATGTGCTCGAAGATGCGGAAAAACTCCACGGAGTATGCGTCGGACCTTGGAACTTTGCATTCGGAAGCCTCTCGGAACACTTTTCGCAATAGGGGTCCGGGCAGGTTGGTATTGCCACGAACCACCACGACATTTTCCTGTTGCACAAGCTGCCAAAGGCTGCAGGGTCGTGTGATCCTGCATCGTAGTTGCAGCAGGGGCACATCGTTCGACTCCATGGAAGCTCTTGAGAAATTTCCACTGCCTACACCGCGACCATGTCCAGTCGCAAGCAACGTGCCGGCGTGCTGTGCCAGCAGGCAAGGCGGGAAGCAAGATCTGCTGAGATGCAAGCCGGAGACAACCTTGGCTGAATCTTGAACAGCCGACACCAGGATCGTTGAACCCACACTCTCAAGAAGTCGGTCAGGAATATCACTGCCTGAACTTGAAAGAGAACCTCCTCGTCCGACAACAAAACGCTGTTTCCAAATCTGACTTTTCCGCTTGTCCGTGAAATAGCTCAGACACGCTGTCAACTCAACACCCTGGCATTAGGGGGCTTTGGACAGGCCAGAGGAAAACCCACTGTTTGGCAGCCACCTGCTGAATACATGTACGTCTGGGGAATCCAACACTCCTGCGACCAAGAGACGATCGGCTCGTCGGAGAACATATCTATCAGCAGGATCTTCGTATGCACGTACCGCACCTAGGCACGCGAGCATGGTCATGTGGAAGTGCATGCTGTCTGGATCCTCTATCTCGTCTCGTGCATGTATGTGCTTATATTATGCGTTTACTTGCATATGTGTGTCTGTCTGGTGGGATGCAAAAGAACACGGACTACAGAGACCCTTGGGCTGCTGCATGCTCGTTCAGCCCTGTGAGCGTCTCCGGTATCCAAGCCCCACCTGAGCCGACATCACGGCACACGAATCAACATTGCCTGCTCTAAGCTCGGAGCCTTGTGGCTGCGGCTTGCCGGGAGGGACCTGCGCAAGGAAGCAAGATTGGCTCTGCCATGGCCCCTGTATCCAGTACTGTCAAGTTGGGATAATCTCCCCATACAGCCCTCCGCACTTCTGGTCCTAGCGTAGCACAACGTAAGACTCGAGCATGATACATGACCCTGAAACGGCGAAAGTGAACTTGTCAACGGTCAAGATGGAAAGATGCGCCCAGACTCTCCATCAACAACGAGAAACTGCAGCTGAGGGGCCAAAAGGAAACGAGTCACATTGACATGCATGCAAATTCCAACACCGAGACGGCCTCCATGTGCATCCCAAAAGCAACTCGAACATTGGGCTTGCCTCAGAAGCTAGCAGTCTCGTGTCGAAATTCTGGCTGGGCTTGTTGCACCAAGGTGTGTCGACTGCTGCTAGAATGAAATGCAGCTACTGGGCCCATGATGCTGCAGCGCTTGAACAGCCTCGGAAGACTGCACACTTTCGAATTGCCGTGCGAACCGTTGTTCAACGTGGGCTGCTGCTTGGACCCCTGCATCTCTTGATGCCTGCCAATTGCCCTGGCTCTCCAGCAGCAAGTATGTCGGCACTGGCATTCCTGACCATCGAAGCGGGTGGCTACTCACACCATACAGGACTACATAGCCACCTGTCATGCGTCAATCGTTCTGCATGCTCCTAGCCTGCCCCTTCTGACCCAGCGGCCAAGAGCGCTGGAGATATTTCGCGACCTGGACCGGGAGCATCTGCCATAAGTTACAAGGGAGTCACACAAAACTGAGCCACCAGCTTATGCCAAACGCTGCAGTAAACGCTACACTGTGCCTCAATTCAAGTGCTCAGTGCCCCATGCCCTCGCCACGAAACACGAAATAGCACAAAGAACTGGTGTCCGCGTATGCTCGTGACCTGGGCATTTAAGGAATACATGTGTCCTGCACTTGTTCGCATCTCTTTTCGGCATGTGGTGATTGCACTACTTCATCGACGTCGTCTTTTCCAGGGGATATTGGGTCATTGCTTAAAGAGCAAGATAGCGAGGACACACTTTACTGCTGCCCTGCAGACAAAACAGGCTCCAAGGTTGTGGCCTTGCTTTGAGGATCAGTTGGGCCATGAAGGACAAAGCATCAGCCCAGCCTGACATCTTCTGTGGCGTGATGCTCTTGATCGACAATGCCAACAGGTCAGAAAGTACTGCACACGGGGTCCATGAACACACAAGGGCTGGGCGCAATCGTGGTGAGAAGAAAACCAGCTCAGTCCAGTTGCTCTCCTCCTAAGGGCCGCCACACTTCGCAAGTGCTGCTCTACATGCAAAGAGCACCCGTCTCCTCGGGCAGTGGGGAGAGCTGCTCATTGAACTGGGCCAAATCCTCGGAAAGGCCGGACGCAGTCACCGGCAGCAATCTTGATCGCGACCGAATGGCTCGACTAAGGTTTCGCAATGATGTGTCCCACAAGCCAAGAAACATCACAAGCTAAGTCAGGAGCAATGCCAACACAGGCATTAGACGTACAAGTACTGGTTTATCTCTGCGTTGGCAACGTAACCAAGCTCCGACATCGCCAGCCATACGGCCCGGTCGCCTTCTTCTCCGGGTCCCGCGTAAGCCGCTCCCAATACGCCACGTACTTCTTGCAGAGGTCTGGCCTTGAGGGAAAAGTCACAGGGCGCAAGTGCAAGGCCGAAACCGCTTAACTCTGTTCTGATCCCTTTTCCAGGCACACCGCCCATGAGTTGACGCCAGCTACAAGCTGGACGGCATATGTGTGCTTCCCCCCTCATTTACCCACGCTTTGTGCTTGAATTGTCTGGGATCGTCGTCGTGTCCTTACAAATCTTTCCAATCTCCACTATTCTTGGTCATATGTGGAGCACACTAAAGTACTAATATGTTCTTCTATGCCAGCACCAAGTGTAGTTACACTGTTACATTTACCAATGATGCTGTTGCCGTGACTCGTGTCGTTACTACTGATTGCTTCAGTAATACCAACCCAGCTACTTCTATTTTTCCCCCTGTCTTACTATGTCTGAATTAAAACGTTCCTAGGTGCATTATTCCTGCGGCTACTATTCACACTATTTTATACTAGCCCGACCTGTGCAAGTAAATGTATTAGTTGTTGAGTCCTCGTTTATTCACATTTTGATAAAGTATAAACCTACGAGCTACTACTTTTCGCATACACGAACACTCTCACTAGAATGATGGCTTATTCTGCTGGCCTTTTTCTTCTTAGAGGCCGGCTGAAAGAGGTGAAGACCGAAGAGAATTCAACATGTTTTGGCTGCGTATTAAACTTTCTACTCCATTCTACTCCTCTTTGGTTAAGTTATATTATTGTTGGTACTGATTACATGAGTTTGTTGTTCTCGCTGTCTTGTATTGATATCAGCTGTAAGCTTTACATGTTTTATTCTGAGTTTAGATCATCTCTTAAGCCTGTGCATCGTTTGAGTGGGGCTTGTCTGTTCGTACAGAATCGTTTAGGTTTCGCACCTAAAAAATGATGACCATTAAAGACTCCTGTATGCCAGAGTTTTGTGATGACTTGTGTATATTGTACTGGGTAGTGCTCTTTACTGTAAGAACCGTTTAAAGCCGTACAAAATGAAAGTGCACCAATTAAAGACACCCCCCCATGCAAACATGAAGCAACACAAGTTATACATTTACCTTTGGAAAAGTGTAAGCTAAGCCAATACATTCTCCGTATAACACTAAATTTCCGTAGTAAAGTCTTCAGTCGTAGACAACAGTAGACGACAAGTATAGTTCCGTACACATAACGGACGAAGACGATCAATGAAGTGGTCTTCTGAGAGTAACGTCTCCAAGCAGAGTTTCATACCTAGTCTTGCACAGGACGAAAGGACTAATCTCATGAACATGTTCGCAAATATGCAGTATCAGTAACTTATATGCATATGTAATCACATCGCAAGAGCACCTATGTCATATGTGTGCCCAACAAGTGGATCCGGTCAATCCGTCAAACTATCCAACTGGTGATTAGACCGAGAAATTTTCATCAACATGGTTGCACCTGTCAAAAGGGTAGTAACAAATTCAGTTTTTTTCTGGTTGTACGATGCGGCTGGACGGGAAACAAGCCAAAGCCGAACTAAACGAACTTCTGGACGTCGTTAAGCCCTTTGCTGTGCCAGGCCAAAATTCTAAATAGTAAAACAGAAGTGACGGGATGAATCACAATAACGACAGCTGTATGATAAGGGAAATNAAATTCTAAATAGTAAAACAGAAGTGACGGGATGAATCACAATAACGACAGCTGTATGATAAGGGAAATGCTTTCTGAAAGAGTCAAACACATAGAGAGCATGGCACAGTGGATATGTTGAGTCGCACAGCAGTACCAGTGCTATGTTTCCGCAATGACCCCGCGAAATCTATTCTATAGTATCTATAGAGCACAAAATGACGACTATCCACAGAACAACGACAGGCTCAACATACAAAATGCAATGTCAAACCACAACATTCCGTATTCAAACGTATTCTGTTGAATACGCCTCGGATCCAAGATTCAAGATTCAAGGTGCAGGGCAAAGTCCTCCCTGGCACCTTGAATCTTGAATCTTGGATCCGAGGCGTGTTCAACAGAATACGTTTTGAATACGCCCTATCTTCGTCCGCGGCGAGAGTTTAGTGTTCAAAGATAAGGAAGAAACATACGATCTACAGGCACGCCCCCGATCCCATTAACGCACGCCGTCCTGCGGCTGAGATTTCGGAGAAAGGCATGGAAACAAGGGCATCCCAAGAACCCATGCCTTCCCAAAGCCGAGATTGAGAAGACAGGCGTGGGTACGGGGGGGGGACCATCTGTTTATTCTCCGACTTGATTGCATGGCAAGAAGTTCGCAGTTCATCGAAGTTCAACGCTACAGTCTATGGAAGTGGAAGTGCGTACAAGTAGGAAACAACCTGCTACAGAACTGCGAGCAAGCTTCGTGCAAGTTAACGCTAGAGAAACTCGAGTTTCGTGAAGTCTAGCCGAATCAGGCTCCTATTGCAACTTTTGGAAGCTTCAGCAGCGCATGGTGGAAGCGCTTGGCAAGCGGCCGTGTGATAATGTGCCCGACGTTGGAGTGACCGAAAATGGCGCCAGCAGTTATGTTAGTCGAGCCGGTCCTGGGCAATGGCAGCGAAAACGGCCCCACACCAAGCAATGGCTTTCGTCTCAATCGCCGGTCTCGGCTGAAAGCTACGTCTGACATCGTCTGACTACGTGATATCTGCCATCACCTGCGACGGAAGGGAGGCCCGTACAGGAGCTGTTCTAACAGCAAGGCCAGTGCGGCTGGTGCTTACTGTTCCCGAGGCCCAAGCCACACAGACAGTCCTCCATCTGGCGCTGTCAGGATGATGAACTTGTTGTGACCTGCAGCCCGAAAGAACGTCTCGAGCAGAAACCAGAAAGGCTCCCGGACAGTCCGAGCACTCTGCTGATGGCTGCTAAAGGCCTGGTCCGATGGAACACTCGCCTGAACTCGGCCCCTGGTCCCATCATGTCCCATCCCGCCCCCTTCCCCTTCCAACGCTTCCACGGTTGCCCGAGCTTCAGACCCCGAGTTCAGCAAACCGCTCTCTGCCAATGCCCAATAGTTCAAGTGTTGTGGCCCACGCTGGGACCAAACCTTCGCCCGAGAAACGAAACAGCAAATGACATTCAGGTCTTCGTCGTGCGCCTTTTTGTCATCTGACCACGATGCAATTTTCCAGTCCATGACCTGCTACGCCCACGACATGTCGCTCCATGAGTCTGCTGTGCCCTCTTGCAGCATCGACACACTGGGTGCGGTGCGATCTGCACAGAAGCACCTCTCCTGGCACCGATCAGTTTGGCGAACTTGATTTTGCGGTGGGGGTCATACTGTGGCTTCGGAAAGCTTCGCAGCTACCTTCGTAACATTAACGGGTTTCGGGCTTACAGAAAACCAGACGTCCCTGACAGGCAGCCGAAGCAGAAACACGATCCTCTCAGCTGCCGCAAGCGCCCTCATCACAGGGGGATAATGCCTCATACAACGAGGATAAAGTTTTGTGGACCGCCTTCCATGATGACTCCAAGCCCAGCACGCTTCGTAGAATGCGCATCGCAGTTCAAATCCTTTGTGGGCGCGGCCGATGAAGCTCAGGAGTGCCTTGCATCCAGAATCGAAATGACCCCGGCCGCCCGCGATCTCGGCAGTTGCAGCGCACCTCCTCCAGTCCGTTCGAGAGCCACTGCCACTGCTCCCAAGTCCGAGGTCCACTCCTCTGCACGCGCCGTAATCGACGCTGTAGTCTGCAAGTCTCTCTAATCGCAGATGTGCAGAAGGTAAACAAAGTAAATCCATGTACATGATGTGTATGGATTTAGATCTGTAAGACAAGACCTGAGGCTGTCTCTCTCGAGTCCCCATTGACAGTCGCGCGAATCGCTGCGAGCCAGCCACACCACGGTTGAAGAACACCTTTTTCATGCGGTCATTTGCAGTCATTCTGAGGGACTGCCTGTAGGATTCCTCTATCCGGCCTGGTGGTCACCATCAGCTGCAGGGGTGACGACCTCCAGATCCACCTCTGAATCAAGCCCACCCGTTTCCTGCAGTCTGCTTTCACATTGACACCGCTCGCCTGGGCTGCCACATGCAGGCCTGGGCCGCGTTGTACCGGGCCTGCAACATCATGCTCTTGATGCCCGGATACTCGGCATGATTGAATCTCCCACCTCCTGAGGGCGAAGAGTCTATGCCGATTTGGGGGTCGCCGTGGATGGCACAGAGCGTGTATCGGTACCTCAACTTCGGGACTGGTCTCTCGTCGCCTCCTTTGGCTGCCCTGCGCCCGCCTGGTGTTCGGCTTGGTCGTGTAATCTCCTCAGCCCACTGCCCACCCTACATGCGCGAATCTTCAGAAGCGTTTGGAAGACAATGATGTGAGGTGGTGAGGTGCTGGCCCCACTTGAACTCCTGGATGGCACACCTCAAGGCCTGAGGCCATCAAGGGTTTGAGAACTGCGTGGCACTGGTGGTCCCATGAGGGAAGGGCCCGCCGCCAGCCTCCTCCCAGAGCACGAGGCTGACCAGGCAATTCAAGGATCAATGCTTTCATTGGATAGAGACCTGTGTCTTTCGCTCATGCAAGCAGACGCTGCAGGCAGTCGTTTTTGGCGCGCATCACGTGCTTCCAAACTTTTGGCAAGAAGGCAGCGCACTGCAGCGTCCAGAACGATCTGGCCATTCCTTCTTGCTACTGGACTCAACTGCTGGCCACTCCTGGACTCGATACCCATCACTGGGCTGAACCGTCTTCCACGCGCCGTGCTTGCATCGCCAAGAGCTGTAAGCTCTCCACGGTATGCACGCGGACAGCTTCTCGCCTTTCTTTGGCAAAAAGAGGGCGCAGAGCCTCGTCAAAATTTCGCAGGGCCTCCGGGCTCTTCCTCGCATCGAAAAGCGAATCTGCAGCTAGCAGGTCTCCCAGTTCTTCGAAGCCTTCCTCCAAAGCCACCACTGCGAAGGGTCTTCGATCCTCACGCGTGTAGCATGACCTGCCTAGCCGGGCCAGCGCGACGAACTTTGCAAACCGGTCAAAAGCCTCCCGTGAGACAAAGAGTTTGTCCACGTGACTCAACAGAATGTCACGATCAGTCGCCGCTGAAAACTCCGCGGTCTCAATGGAGATGAGGCGTATTACGTCGGCATACAGAGACACGGGAAACCCGTCTTTCCTGCGATCATGTTCCGAGAGCGCTGCATGAGGACATCTATTGTTATTGAAGCTATTGACATTAAGATATACAGGGGGGCAAAGCAAGATGTCGTAGCTGGTTCGTGCAGAGATCGCTAATCGCCATGAAAACAGATCATGAATGCTAACCGCTAACCTTTGAAGCCCTCCTTGCAAATCTGTATTGTTGTCAAAAGCTAGTAATTGGTTAGTCTACAATGTACCAACTATACGCACCCGATATCTCAAGAGCGGCCACGAAAAGGAGCCATCAAAATCCATGCAGAGCCTGCTGCCGAAGGAGACGAAGGCTTTCCAGGCTATGCCCAGGGCTGCAGGGTTTGAGTCTTGAGCTGTCGCCAGCTTCGATGCGAACTCGAATAAGCACCATCCTCTGTAGGGCGAAAGTCGGGAGCTGCGGGTACTTGCAACAACAAATCCCGTTGATTTAGGTGTCCTCTCCTCTGGAGAAGTAATGAGGCGAAGCTACAGCAATCATCGCTTTTGCCAGGAGGATGTACTCGAGTAGAAAGAAAGACTGGCTCCTGGCTAACTCGAAGATTGGCCCACTTTGTGGCAGGCTAGCTCTCTCGATCCAGAACCGAAGGTCGCGCGGGTGAAGCTCACGCTGTCCTCGGCACTCCAAGTACCTCGACTCTCACGGAACATCCGGCTGCAGAGCAAACTCACAGGACTATTTCTGCCTGAAACCCTCGTGCTTTCAAGGAGCAGCGACTTTGCCTGCGCCTGTGCATACCAGTCGCGGGCATCGGTGAAAATCTCAGGCCTCCCCTGCTGCTGCTCTATCGATGGAAGGAAAGGAGTCTCGCCTGCAGTGACACCTGCAAGCCAGATCAAAACAGTCAGCAAACACTTCCGGTTTCAGCGGATTTTCCCAACCTCTCCGTGCATCAAGACCAGAGGGGGGCTCCCAGGCATAGGAGACGAAGTAAAACCCGGCCCGGGCATCCTCCGTGGATCCAAGCACAAAGGCTTGAGCCTTCCGGTTGTAGTGGTCTTCCGCCTCGAGCTGGCCCTTCGTCTGCCGCAGAAAGTCGCGCACCGAGCTCTTGGAGTAGGCGCTGATCTGTCACTCTAAGTCTCCCAACATCAAAGATCAGAATACTCAGGGCAGGACAGTGATGATAACACAAAGCTGGATATCCAAAGGGCCTGTGGCAATGAATCTTCCAGCATGATACCTCATTGTGGAAGTAGGACCTAAATAGAGAGGAAGTGACAGGGCAAAACCAGAAATGGAAATGGCCCCTTTGGGCCTGATTGCATAATGGTAGTATGTAAGGTCCTCTTTGGTTTCTTGTCGGTAGTCTTCCGCTTCCCTGTGCCTCGTCACCCCTGACGACACGAAGCAGTTCCAGTGCCCGGGTGAAGTCCGTCGGAACCGTCTCACAAGAATTCCGAGCCGACCCGTTGGGGCTGTCTCGCTCATCTGACCATTGCTGTGGTTCCATCGGCTGGGGATTCCAAGAACATCCAAAGAACCAAGATGGCTTCTGAAAAAGCTGCGGGTGACTGTAAGCTGAGCCAGCTCTGCAGCTTCACAGGCCTCTTCCAGCACCTCAACTTCGTCGACTGCTTCCTTGGTCGGAATCCCAGTTCCAACACAAAATCATTTTTACACCGCTTTGCAGCTTGTCAGGCGGGGGCCGGGGCAGCTGGCCCCAACTCAGCATCTGCACCAAGCCCCAGTGAGCGCAGCTTTCGTGCAAACACTTCCAACCACGCGTGCCTTCGCTCCATTTACCACGGCGCGGGTCGCCGAACCAAACCTCATAGCTACCAGCAAACAGGAGAAGTCCACGCACCTAGCGATCGAGTTCCGGATAATTGCGAGGCAAAACCCCGCTGAGATCAGATCTGTCTCAGCTTCACCTCCTGCAAAGCCCTCCTGGCACCAATGCCCAGCGAAACTAACAGCATCTGATGTTTCGACTGCTCGAAACATCAGAAAACTTCAATCCCGTCATGGTGCCTCCTGCTTCTCCACTGTCCTGCCTCTGCCATACGGAAGCAACGCGAGAAATGGACTTGACTGGACGTCGGGGCTTGACATCACGAAGCTATGTATCTTCAATCAAACACCGAGGCTTGTTTCATCTTCCAAATATTTTTTAGCTGCTTAGCTGAGGGTCGGGCAGACTGCGAAGCCAGCCTGGGTTTATGAACCCACATGCAGTTACGTTGGCAAGTTGCACCGAGGAGTTGCGGCCATTTTAACAACAAGAGAAAACAGAAAAGAACTGATTCCCACAGTCAGCCCAGCAGCTAGACCATCAAGCAAGTGGCCTGCCGTCTCGTCCACATCGAAACCTTTAGCACACCAATGCAGATCAAGTCAGGGTACTGGCATCTCTCGCTTCGGGCCCGGCTCAGCAGTGTGGACTGGCTACCGCATATGGCCACCACACTCAACGGACCGTTTGTGGCAGCAAACCTTTCATGAGCCGCATGAACGGAAGACGGGCTAGTCACCCCATCGTTTAACTGCATGGCCTGATATTTGCGGTGAGTTTCAGGAGTGCAGCAGTGTTGGCTGAGCGTCGGGCCGACACATGTGCCGAGGCGACGAGTAAGCCAGCCAAATGGCTACGAGCCGGAGATCGAGCGCTAGGATCCGTCATCCGACGGCGCGATGACAGGATTGACTTTGCAGACACCCTTCTGAAGGCTCTTCACTCGTACTATTTAACGCGAAAAGCAAGTGAAACGCGACGAGCAGCTGCGAGTGCTGCGGCCCAAAGGGGCGATCAGGCCGGGCTAACCTAGGCTCACTTTCTTGCGAATTATGTGTTATACTTATGTGATAATAATGTACTTATAAATATTCACAAACATCGCTGGACCTTCCAGTCGTAGGCGGCCGCCAGCTTCTCCAACCCGGCTCTTCTGCAGGCTGCAGCCACAGAGCCTGGGCAGAACGCAAAGTCTGGGATAGTATGGAATCACATGGGCGCAGATGCTCTCGCCAGGGCCGGGCACCGAAAATGAGCTGCTTTGGCTCGAGGTCCATAATCTGCATCTCAGCCGTCAGATCCTGCAAAAGATGCGAAGCATCCCCGCAAAGCTAACTTTCAAAGCCCCTGCGGCGTCGAGCAGTGACAGGCTCGTCGAGTGAAGCTACAAGTATCTCGCTCACTGAGCTGCAGTCCAGCGCCAGCTCCCAGCTGCCGGAATCTTCGCAGGACTGGATGAGATATCCTTAGATGTTGCGAGCGTCTAGCTGAGGAAGTTATGGCACGGACTCGCAGGATGTAGCTCCATGCATTCTCCAAGGATCTATATGTCATCAAGGTAGGAGTGATCCCCGACTCCTGCGGAGCACAACCCAACAAGCTGCAGCTGCAGTGGATTGAGATGTCCGGGGCTGAGCACACTGCGTGCCTGCATCTCCTCCATCAGTATCAGGGCCAGCTCAACCTTCCCCGCCGCCGCGCAAGCGCTAAGGGCAGCATTGTAAGTCCTGCATGTCGAAAATGCCCTTCTCTGCATCCCTGCTTCGGTGCGCCCTATACCCGGCCTGACACTGGCACCCTTCAATTGCCGACCCCTCTCGTTCAAGATCGAGATGGCGAGCTCCTTGGTGAGTCTGGCTGAGGGCATAGCTGCCTCACGCTCCAAGTGCCGAGGAGGCGGCCCATTGACTTGCCTTCGCGCACGTGCTGATCGCAGCCTCAGACTGTCAGATGTCAGACATTGTGAGCTGGCAGTCTGAAACCATCTCGATGCAGGACCCCAAGAATCGAGAAACCTCTTTCAGACACTTCCTCTGCCTTCGGCAATTTTGAGCCACCCACGCGACACACCAAGGTTTGAGACCACCCGAGTCGAGCCACTCGCATCGAGGCCAATCTCCAAACTACCCCGCCAGACGTCTGCATGGCTAGAGTCTAGAGCAAGGCATCATCCCTTTTGTGCAATGCCGAAACTATTGCTATCATCGCTTCCTGTGGGGATCATATAAGACCTTGTGACGATCATGTTACGAGGCTATAAGTAGGAATACGAAGAAGTACAACAACAACGAAAATGCTAGTAGCCTCTCAAGAGACGACGCCTGGAAAAATCGTGCATGGAGGCCGTGTTTTAGACACTGGGCCGACCATGGGGCACTACACTCGGTGCTGCACTTGTTTGTTGCACCAATTCTCTGCTATGCTACGACCATCTACGACCCTATGACATCCAGCACAACTTCAGTTGAAGCCAAGACCGGTCCGCAATTCAAGCGTTGACCAGGAAACTTCCGGGCCGCCTCACCTCGCGGTCACTACAGAAACCTCTCGCGGAAGGTGGCCTTTCAAAAATTCAAACATGTGCACTGGACATCCTCTCATTTCGCTGCATGCAAGTCTGCAATTGCATGGCTGGCAAGGTGTCGGTCTTGTCCATCTGGTCCATGTCAGAATACACTGCGGTGGCCCATTCCAGGACTGCCTGTGAAAAACCTTCCTCTCGTTTCAAACTGGACAGCTCTGGTAACCTCGCAGACGATTCGACTTCTGCCCACCGACACACGTAGCTGCTCAAACTCGTGATGTCCGGGCCTGGCTGCCGGTGGTGTGCATGGAACATGTCTTCTGGGCGGCTTGGCAGGTGAGCTAAAAAGTCTCCTGACCTGTTGGTCCGATGCCCTGCTGCTGGCCCTTTAGGCCAAGGGCAGCATGAGCATGGGGTCTGCCTGTTCACAGCTGGAATAGTTATTTTTCCAGTCCCCTCTTCGGGGATGGGCTCCGCACTCCCAGGCGAAGGCGAAAAGAAACCTTCTGTCCAGCTGGCAAACCGACCACTCAATCTACTGCTCTGGCTACGAGCTTCGTCTTGTGGCTCAGAGCTTCCAGTATCCAAACCAAGCAGTGGCGTCAAGGGAGATCGCAGCCATGACATGCGCACAGCTGCCCCAACTATGCCACCAGCATCTGAGCCTACAACCTGCAGCAACAGTTTAAGCTACTTCTAACAAGCACATAGAAGTTACTTCTGTGTGCTTCACTTCAAGGACAGAATGTATCACTTCTTCCAGCGCACCCACGACTGCGCTGAGTCAGTTGCAGTGCAGGCGAACATGTCGAAGCTGAAGTAAGTCTCCTGCGCGCGTCCTTAGCCGGTACATAACCAGCACTGCAAGGAGGAGTCAAAAACTTCTGCAGAACCCAACTGACGCAAAGGTCTGCTTAGGTCCACTGGTGCGCAATGAACACTGTCGAACCACAGTCTTCAGATTGCATGGCAAGGTTCTCAGGTAGGCAACGGCTGTTTGCCATTGCAGGCCCCATCCTCGAAAACTGCTTGAATTCAGATCTGGCCGCTGGCTACAGTTACAGCATTGAGAAAAATCGTGAACTGTCACGAAGGCCAAGCAACCACAGGCTGCAATCAGTGTGCCGTAGGTCACCTGGCAATAGCGAAACGCGTGAATGCAACAACCAGCGACAGCTACCATGACCGAGCTGCCTTATCTGGCGGAAGATCCTCAGCCGCTCACGACACTCTATTATCTACGAGACAGTAACGGCTGCGTGCAGCATTCTTAATCCAAGCTGCCCATTTAGACATCTCTGATAAAACACGATCGGCGGCGTCGTAGTCACGGCCCTTCTCACATGCTGACATGACGGCATTGTAGGTCACGACCTTTGGATGAACCAGTTTACTCTCCTCCTGATTGGTTCTCGCAAACACTTGCAATCCGGCAAATTGAAGACCAAGTAACATCAGGCGTGACAGAAGCAACTTCCATGTCCTGCAAGATCTGCACTGCCTCATTTGTTGCCGGCAGAAGTGGATTTGTGCAGAAGGACGGGGCACTAGGCCAACGCCGTTTGGTGCACTTTCACGCTCGATCCCCACAGCATTCGGAACGCAGGTCTTAGGGCATGTGGCATCATGCAGCCTCGCTGCCACCTGCCATGCGCCGGCGGCCTTGCAGCTCGCAATGGCCGCAGTGTAGCCACGCAAATCCACCTGCGCAGAGTGCTTCACCATCCTCTCTGCGCCGCTGCGAAATGCTGAAATCAACGGTGCCTGCAGGTCCTCGCGGTGGCGACCTGGCCAATTCCCAGACCAGCACGAAACACGTGCCAGGCCGCTAAGCCGCTAGGCGCTGCAAGAGGGAAACCTGCCTAGGGAAAGGTGTGGGGGACGGTTCCCAAGAAGTTCCTGGAAAAGCTCGACGGCCTCCTGCGCATGGGTTCCGCCATGTTGCGCATTTCTCTGGCGGCTCACGGGCCGGCAGCCTGCCAGTGCGAGCCTTTCGCGAAAGCAGACATTGCAAGGACGAAGTCCGGCTCTTCTAGCTCGCTGCCAATCCAGCGCATCCTCATTTTGCTGGGAACATGCTAGAAACAGAGGGACACTCGTCCTCCAGTCGGGACGACCGCAACTCACGGAAAGATCATGCAATCAAGGCTGCAGTTTTCCCACCAACACATTCCAGCAATTCAACAACCAGCCAACTCTCACCCCGCAGCAGTACTTTCTTGTGCGGGCATGGTGCTCATCCCAGATGCTAACAGCATCCTTCCAGGCAGTTCGTCGCGTCAGCGTGTTGAGCCTCATGATGAAGAACCTGATGCCTGCACCCTGGTCTGACAGTCGGACTTTCGCTGGTTTCAAGCAGCCAAGTCGCACAAGACGATAGTCACCTGGGTCCTCCAGCAGATGCTCATCCTCAGATGCTGCAGGATCAGATTCAAGGCAACCTGCGATTGCCTAAGAAAGCTGCTACCACGAAGCGCGAAGCTTGGCAGCGGCTGCGCTCACCTGCTCTGGGCTGCTTTTCCGGTCGCGGATAGCACGCACCTGCGCCCGACAACCGGATGAGGACGGGTATGTTTCCACACGTGTGTATCGCTAGCGTGCTGTCCGTGCTCTTCAAACCCTCCAGCTCAACTCAAAGTCCACAGCACAGT
Source organism: Symbiodinium sp. clade A Y106 (assembly GCA_003297005.1). Lineage (NCBI taxonomy): Eukaryota > Dinophyceae > Suessiales > Symbiodiniaceae > Symbiodinium > Symbiodinium sp. clade A. The sequence continues at coordinate 5,016 of BGNK01002189.1, read as the reverse complement.
CTCTCATTCTGTTGAAGCGGTGAAAACAAAAGGCACCAAGGCGTTCATGGCAAAGGCGAGGCCCCGCTGAGGCGGCCATGCAGGTAATGCTAGAGTAAAGAAGATGCCAAGCCAACCTGGAAATGCAGTGGCACTGGAAAGTCATCATCGAAAAAATGCGGAAGCAAATGAAGCCATGCAGCATTTCCAGTGCCGCCGGGCTAGCGTTGAGCCTTTCCGAAGTCTGCATGCATCTGAATTTAAGCTTTGGCCTAGGGCCTAGGGGACAAGTGTCACGAGCGCGGCTGCATCACACTCCAGCCTTGTGCTTGCAAGTATCGGGTGTGACCGGATTAACACGCCGTGCGGTAAGGTACATAATAAGTCTAGCAGCAGTCATGGCTATTGTCACTACAACCTGGCAAGTTCGGAGAAATCACGACTCGAAACTTGTGGAGGCACAGGCCTCGGTTCACTGCGCGCTGCCGCTCCATGTGGGCTGCTGTTAAGCATTGGCAGCGGTGATGCTTCGTGGATGCAATCGCATGTATATCGGTCCTTGTGCTGTCATGGTGGGCCACGTACGTCGCGATGGTGCGTCCAGTACCGTGGGCTTCGAAACATGTAGGTACTCAGTGGAAGGCACGGAACCTGGGAGATGCCACACGCCTCTCAAAAGCTTACTCGAACCCGATTTTTTGAAACCCTGCTGACATGGATCCGGCAAGCTTCAGCGCGTGACATGCAGTGATTGATGCCATCAACACCTCCATGCAGACGCACTTATTGACATGCTCCAAATCCTAGCTTTCTCAAGTCGGCAGTGTGCAGCCAGAAATATTTCTCGGCTTGGCTGGCGCTTGCCACCACATTTGGTTAGAGCGCCTTCTCCTTCAAGAGCGGCCGGTTCCAGGCATGCATATTACGAAAAAACTACGCTGTACACATGCAGGTCTAACAGCCGTTTACATTGCACGGCCCTGAAGTCATCGAAGAGCCTTTGATCTATCTGTGACAGACGACTGTCGAAGCAGTGGCAACGAATTCGGCGGGAGCGGCGCTGGGCTCTTTTGCAATGCAGGTAGTGACTTGCTGCGGAGGAAGGCACCTGCACATGGAGAGCAGCTGGCGAACATCAGACAAAGCCTAAACGCAGTTCTGCTGCGCAGATCCAAGAGTCCAAGACTGTCGCAGATTCTTGCCTCCTCTTCTGGTCCCCTCACCTGCTGGCCAGGGCCTGCGGCGCTGGCAGGCTCAAAGCGACAACCGACTCCGGCACGGCGAAGTGATCAAACACATGGGCAGAGTTCCAATCTGCAAAACTTGTCCGTCTGCTAGCCTTGTGGGTACAGTGTTGTGAACACGAAGTCTTTCTACTTATGCTATGCGCCTTGCAGCCCCATCAGCTTGAGACATTTTGTGATTGCCCCTTCAGTGATGTGCAGTGGCTCAGTGGCTGAGCCAGTGTTGACTTTTTCCTCTCGCGTGGCCACCGCAGCTTGCTCTGCCTGTGAGGCTGTTTGCCGAAGTGTCGGCCTCAGTTGTCAAAATCTCGGATCGCTGCCACACGGGCACCGGTCCACTCCTTGGTAGAGGCATCATGGACTCGATATGCTCGGATACCATGGTTTTTGGCACTAGATCAAGTCAGGGGCGGATACCATGGTTACATATGCTGCATCATATTCTATGATGGCTTTAGCCACGCCCACACACTGCTCCATGAAGGCCGGGTCTCAAGGATCTGCTGCTGCGTCGCCAGCAAATGCCACTGCGGAGATCCACCGCCACAGGAGAGTTTCTGGGGCGGATCGGACACCCACCAAGGATGTGCAACGATGATCAATAAACCGGAAACCTGTTAAATTTACTCGCACCGGCCGGTTGAAGCCGAAATCAAGTAAATTGAACCGCCCCACCCAATTAAAGCCGAAATCTGTTGTCCATTTCTGAAGTAGTCTGAAGTAGAAGTTGCAGGCGGAAAGGTGATTCTGTTCGAGGATCCGTTGAATGAACGTCGTGGTTGTAAAGTGCAGGTATGCCACCCTGACAAACAGAACTACAACCCGCCACTCAACTCTTCTGTGGGGCAACCTGTTGCGGTTACATTGGCAGATGTGCATGTTCGGGGCGATGCTATGCGGGCGTATGAAGGCGCATTTTGAGAGCCTGTGTCATTACACTGGTATCATGCAGGAAGATGCAGTGCTGCCGCAGAGGTCTGAAGCTTTACATGGACCAATCTGAAAATGGATGACAGGCCACGCTCGTTGTGGACAGACCGTCGTCAAGCACCACACGCGCAGGCGGCTTCCTGAGCTATGCTTGGCCTCTTCTGGGAGCTAATTATGCGTGAGCTCGTCCTGGAGCTGTGCCTTACCTGGCGTGGGGAGCTATGCTTGCTGGCATTTTGCTGGCACCGTTGTCGCAGGGGAAACTTCCGGCTCTCGCCGTGGCCTGTCTCCGTAGCTGGCGTAGCTGCCAGTATCTGGCTCGGCACATCCAGCGAAATCGGATTCTCGTCTTCCATGGCTTCTCTGAGTAGCAAAATGCTGCTTCCTCAAGTCCCTAGAGCCTGAGACGTATGCACACAAGAGTACAGTGGGTGCATCGCGGCTTCCTGCAACTTGTAATTCTAATTCGCAACAGGTGAAAAGCTCGCTTAGCTCTTTAGTTTAGTCTCCGTTGTTAAAGTCGCCAAGGGGCTCTAGAATTGCTGGGCCCACCGGCCCAACACATCCACGGGGCTGCCTGAAGTGCTCGCGCAGTTCCTGGCAGGAAGTTTGGACGTCGGAGCCTTGACACATCCACCACTTAACGCTAGCGCTTCGATTCTTCTCACTTCTTCGGCACAGCTCAGCTTATGCTCCTCGCCCGTCACGAGTCGTGCAGAGATGCAGTTCATCGCTTGTGCAAGCCGTGGCATACCTTTCGAGAACAGTTACTTCTGGCACTTCGGAAACCGACGAAGGGACCCCAAAAGCGGCTCTTAGTCGTCGCTCGCATCAAGCGGCTCAGGCTCGCCGAAGAAGCGTCAGCAAAAACCGCCAAGCAGAAGTGCGATTCACCTGCCGTCCCGGCCCGGCGGTGACTTGTGGTGGACTTGGTGGTGGCAGCGGTTGTGGCCCTGTTTCCGTATGTCCGTGTGTGCTGGCCTGATGAGTCAACAGCCAGACACGCGAGCGTCTTGCAAACTTGCACGTCATCAAAGCCTCGCGCAGGCGTTGATCGAACATCACAGCCCACAGACTCGAGAAACTGAAGATGCTACAGGCAAGTCCAAGCGGCAGCCATCCCCCCAAAACAGAATTGAATCATCAGCCACGCCCAGCTCTCGCAAGGCCATAGCAGTTGCACAAACGCCTGCATTGGCTCAGGCTTTTTTATTCTTGTGGCCGAAAGCAAGATGCACTCGGAGAGTGACGATGCGCGCACTGCTAGCTGTCAAACTGAAGCTCACAAGCACTTCAGCGGGCAGCATGCAGAACGATTGGAAGAAGCACTGAGCTCGGCTGAAGACATCTTGAGAGTTCCGTTTCTTTCCGAGCTCATCCCCGTCCTGATCCAAGGGCAAGACCCGAGTGAGAGAACCTGCAGGGCGATCTGCCCGAGTTCAGCGAGTTCAGAGTTTGCCGCTTTAGGGCGTGAGGGAGCCCCACAGCCCCCAACTTGGGTCATTGCTCAGGCCACGTCACGTTGAGGCCGAGGAGACGGACACCCTGGCGAGCTCACAAAGTTCTGCCTTCTCCTGAAAGGCTGGTGCGTGAAGCCATGAGGGAGCTCTCAGCTCTCAGTCACTCTGCGCAACATGTCAACTCGGCTGAGGACCGAGCTTCCATGCCACGGTCTTGGTGCAGAAAGTGGCCCAGAAGGGCCAGTAAAACCCATGCATCCAAGGCCGCGTACTGTATGTGAGGATCCGACAGGGGTCGCAGTTCCCAATCGCTGCCTAGACTGACCAATGCACTGAAGTATCTGAAAAAGCTCCCGTGAACTCGTTGGCAGTATGACATACATGCGAATTTAGAACGCTGAACATTGGTCAAACTGAACAGCTCAGATCACACGAGGCAGTCTTAAAAACAAAGCAAGCCGTGTCGCACTGCAGTGACTTGTCAAGGGAAAGACCCAGTCGCACTGCGCAGAGGTAGTCCAGCGAAAAGTTGGGCGCCACGCTACGTGCAAGGTCTTGCATTTCAATGAAAGGAAAATTGCCACCGTAGCATCGAGACATTAACCATGGGTAGGAGTCCTTGGCTGATAATGCTAACTTTAACCCCAGCCTAAGTCTAAGCCCTAAGCACTTAGACTGCAAAGTCCCCAGACTCTTCCTTGTCACGTTTCTGCCATCCTTCGGATGTCACCTTCCAGCCCGAAACCGACCAAGATGTGGCCTGCTTCGCCTGCGCACGAACACGTGGGTTTGAGAAGCAACGAAAGCACGAGGCTCGCTGTGACTTTGGTACGTCGGTCGGTAGGAAGGTCGGTCGGTGGGTTGGCTGACGACCTACAGTATCTCTGCAATGCTCGGCGCGAAAGACCCTCCTGACCTTCTTTGGGTCGAAGCAAGCGCTGTAATAGATGCTGAAGCTCCTCCTCGGCCACGGCCAACAACGAGGGTATGTCCAGCCTTGTGCCATGGCAGGAACTGACAGGGACGTGAACCTCCATGCCAGTACAAGTATCATCGATTCCAAGAAGCACATAAGCCGTGCCGGCCCACGCCAACTGGAGCAGTCTCGGCTGCGTGACATGACAAAGCATTGAAACCTGATGACTGAAGACTTGTGTAGGCACCTCGTCTTGCTAGCATTAGACACATTTGCTGCGCACTGCGGCAGCTGACCCTGTAGGCACGGCATATCACGCAGCAATTGCAACCACCCCCGGGCCCCGGCGAAGTTAGCTGTCAAAGCCAGTACTTGGAGGGTCGGTGGGGTTAGTAAGTGGTTAAGCCACTTAGTAATCGGTTACATGAGTTATATAAACACTTAGATAAGCAATTAAGGGAGTTAAACTAAGTCCCTTAAGTCACTT
>BGNK01002188.1:97588-109516 GCA_003297005.1 Symbiodinium sp. clade A Y106 | reverse complement strand
CTTCCGGAGGCTGTCACCGCAACGATGGTTCCCAATGTCGAGGTGAACGACCAGAAAGGGTGGGAATACCTCAAGCAGTTACCGCTGTGCCGAAGGCTTCGAAAGAGGCTGATGAGGTCGAGGGCATGGATCTTGAATCTGTATGGCGGCAAAAAGGTGAATGCGGACCCCGTCCAAGCCCTCAACGGCCAAATCAATCCTGCAACCAACACCGAGGTCGTGGTGATCAATGTCGACGTGATCCTGAACGGTGGGTGGTCGATGATGGGGCCGGCGTACAAGGCCCTTATGTGGGGTGCTATGTCATCAAGGGTGAAGGCAGTCTTGGGAGCACCCCCGGCCAGCACCTTTGCCTCGAAGGAGCACATAGATCGTCCGGGTTTTCAAAGACCACTGAGGTCTGTGAGGGAGCCCTACGGACTTTCCACTTTGGACCCAACGCAGCGTTACTACGTCGACAAGGAGACCACCTTGGTGGCACGGCAACTTATGCNGTTTTCAAAGACCACTGAGGTCTGTGAGGGAGCCCTACGGACTTTCCACTTTGGACCCAACGCAGCGTTACTACGTCGACAAGGAGACCACCTTGGTGGCACGGCAACTTATGCTGTACTTGGTTGCTCATGCGAAGTCTGAAGGGTGTGAGGTAAAGTTCTGTATGAGCCACCCCGAGGATGTAGAAGAGACCGCGAGTGGGGAGGAGGCTGCGAGTGTTTGGCGGACGCCGATGATGAAGTCTTTTATTGAAACCGTGGAGCCTGTGGGAATCAAGAAGGTTTCATTTGACCAAGGTGCGTTCGGCTACTTGAGCAAGTCCCCTGTCACGATTGTAGGTAACCTGGACTTTGAGTTCTTCGACGAGATGCGGGAGGCCGAGGACATCAAGACCAGGAAGCTGGATGAAAGGAAACCGTGGGTGATGGCGGTCAGGAGGAATGTGGCGACCAAGCTGATGGAGGCTGGAGTCGCCTCTACGAAGGCGTGGAGCCGGCTTGAAAGTTCTCCGGACCTTCGGAGGATGACGGCGGAGCAAGGCTGGCGTCTACATGTACAGCGAGATCACGTGCCCTTCAGAAAGGACTGTGAGCAGTGTGTGATGTCGTTGGGTACGGGCAGGCCGCACCGGAGGACGAAGCAGAAAAGTGCCTATGTCCTGAGTGTGGATGTTGGTGGGCCTCTCCGAGCGGTGTCGAGAGACGCCCATGGCTACGGCTACAAGTACTTCTTAGCGGCGGCCTACAACAAGCCAAAGTTCGAGGATCAAGAAGACCCCCCGGAACCCTCCGCTGAGGAGCTGGCGGACGACGACTATGTCTTCAAAGACCTCGAGCTGGAGCCTTCAGGACCGGATGAACCCGCAGATGATGAAGCTGAGCCGGGCTGAGTTGGAGATATTGACCTGGGTGAATATGAGCCCTCGGAACGAGCCTGAGGCGGGACCAGCTGTGATGAAGCTGTCCGCTGAGGAGTTGTGGAATGACCACGAGGAAGCGGAATCCCAGCAACGCGCAGACCAGGCGGAGGAGGAGCTTGTTGAGGGCAACAGAGAGATCCCCATTGACCACCTCTACTTCATTAAACCTTTGAAGAGCAAAAAGGCCAAGGTGGTTATGCAAGCGATCCAGGAAGTCATCCTGGAACTCAAACATGAGAATCTTCCTGTGGTTCGGATTCACAGTGACAGAGCTCATGAGCTTCGTTCACCGGGGTTGCGCGAGTGGGCCCTGGGACAGCAGATCATGCTCACAAGAACAGAGGGACAAAGCCCCCAAAGCAACGGAACAGCCGAACGTGCTGTTCGCTATCTGAAGGGAAGGGCGCGTTTGATGCTGCGTGCCTCAGGGCTTTCAACAAAGCATTGGGCAACGGCTATGATTACGGCCGCCTACAATCAGCGGGAAGCAAGGTTGCGTCCCGAAAGCTTCCAGCCCGTGTGCCCCTACGGTTCCCGGGTCGCGATCAAGAAGAAGCGCTACGGTGATGGGGGTAAGCACGATCTTATGCCTCACTGGGTGAAGGGGACGTACTTGGGTCCGGTGTGGGATGTCAAGAATGGCTCGGCTGTCTTGGAGGATGAGAATGGCAGGATAATGGTCTCTACCAGTGTTCGTCCTCGACTACATGATCCCGGTGTCACGGCAGANTACTTGGGTCCGGTGTGGGATGTCAAGAATGGCTCGGCTGTCTTGGAGGATGAGAATGGCAGGATAATGGTCTCTACCAGTGTTCGTCCTCGACTACATGATCCCGGTGTCACGGCAGACGCCCCTGTGAGAGAGTATGAGCCCCCTGCCAGGAGGAGGTTGCGAGGAAAGACGGCTGTTGATGATGACGGTGTTGCGGTGAGGAGCCTGAGCGGACCCAAGAAGGTCAACCACAGGAAGCAGCTGATCGAGGAGATATTCAAGCTCCTCGCCAAGGACCCGGTGCACTCCGTGAAGAGGCCCCAGTTGGTGTCGGAAGNGAGGAGCCTGAGCGGACCCAAGAAGGTCAACCACAGGAAGCAGCTGATCGAGGAGATATTCAAGCTCCTCGCCAAGGACCCGGTGCACTCCGTGAAGAGGCCCCAGTTGGTGTCGGAAGCGTCGCTTGACCCCAGCAGCAGCTACGTGAGCGTACAATCACGGAGGTCAGTATGGCGTCACCAAGTACACCAATGAGGCACCGGAGCTCACAAGCAAGATCACCGAGCTCCTGCAGTTGGACTTCCCGCATGAGTGCTTCACCTCGGCTACCTTGGTGAAGAACACGTATATGCCCGCCCACAAGGATGTCTTCAACGATAAGGACTCCCAGAACCTAGTGTCCCCCTTGAAGGTGACTGAGGGCGCTGGAGTTTGGGAAGAAATGAAACCTGGAGACATTTTTGCGGGGCGCTACATGGAGATGGATGTAAAGGGAGCAGCAGTGCCGGGCCAGGTGCACTCCTTGAAGAACCCGGTGAAGGTGAACCCCAAGCGGTGGCACTGTGCTGTTCAAGGGAACGAAGGGCCTCGCCTGCTTCTGGTTGGTCACACCATTGGTTCATGGCGAAAGCTTACTCCGGAGATGGTTAGGGAGCTGGAGGACTTCGGCTTTGGACTCCCGGTTGAGGGTGATACAGAAGTGGCGATGCGAGCTCTCGATGAAGAGAGTAAGCGGGTGGACCACTACATCTACGAGGCGGACGAGGAGGAAGAATTCAAGAACTTCCACCAGATCGACAGGATNTGCGAGCTCTCGATGAAGAGAGTAAGCGGGTGGACCACTACATCTACGAGGCGGACGAGGAGGAAGAATTCAAGAACTTCCACCAGATCGACAGGATCACGGAGATCGAGGGCGATGTGGTAAGGGCAGCAAAGGCTGCTGCTGAGAATCTCTACACCCCCGATGTGGAGAAAATCCTGTCTGAGTGTGAGGACACCCAAACCGAGCTGTGCGTGGTCCACACGGTTCACCCTGCCGAGGTTGAAAGGAACTTGATGAAATGGGTTCCCTCGATGATGGACGAGGTCAACGCGATGGAGTCCATGAAGGCCATCAAGAGAGTTCGAGGACAAGAAGCCCAAGAGTTCCTACGCCTCCCCGGTGCCTTGGTGGTACCGGGAAAGGGGGTCTACACGGCGAAGCCGCCGTCGAAACCAAACACCCTTTTCCGAAGAAAGACTAGGGTGGTCAGCTGCGGCAATTTCCAGAAGAAGGCGGAGGACGAGGTGAACTACAGCGGAGGAGCCGCAGCTGAAGGTGTTCGGCTAATGATAGCCGAAGCGGCGAGGCGGAAGTGGTGTATCATCAACGGCGATGTCACCAGCGCCTTCCTCAGGGCGCCAGTCCCTGAGGGTGTTCACTTGGCTATCAGGCCACCATCAGTACTTGTGAGAGCGGGCCTGTGCGAGCCAGACGAGCTGTGGATCGCCTTGGCAGCGGTCTACGGCTTCAGGTCCAGTCCCCGTTGGTGGTCATCTTACAGGACTGACATGATGAAGAAGGCCATCACAAAAATGGGCCTGAAGTTTGAGCAGGGCACGGCAGACCCCAACATCTGGAAGGTGCTCAGTCCAGCTGGCGAGCTGCAGGGACTGATCGCGGTGTACGTCGACGACTACTTGGTGGCCGGTCCTAAAAGGATTTGTGAGGATGTTCACGAATGGTTCTCGACGACTTAATTGGCAGACGACGGAGATTCAGTACGCCACCGCCGAGAACTCCATTTAGGTTTCTGGGAATGGAGATTCGGGCCATCGAATCCGAGGATGGGGAGCTGGAAGGCTACTCGTTGGACCAGGAGGGGTATGTGCAGGAGCTGCTGATCATGCAGACAGTATGACCTTGATGAGCGGCAAAAATCATACCCGCAGCCAAGGAATGGATGAGCCTGGACCCTTCCACGTTCCCGGAGACCTTTGAGGAGAAAGACCTGAAGGCAGCCCAGTCAGTCACGGGTGAGCTAGCTTGGCTGGCCCAACGACGCAGGCCGGATTTGGCTTATACCGTGAGCGTGATGAGCTCAATGATGAGCAAGGATCCCTCACGAGCGGTCCAGATAGGCCCTGAAAACCCTCGCCTGTTTGAACCTTACGAAGGATTGGAAGCTACGGTATCACGCCGGCCGTGATCCCTCCCTCATCGTTTACACGGACAGCAGCTATGCCCCTGATGGAGGAAGAAGTCATGGTGGTGCCGTTGTGTTTTGGGCAGGTGCACCTGTCGCATGGAGGAGTTCGAGGCAGACCCTTATTACGACCTCCAGTGCTGAAACGGAGTTACTGGCAGCAAGTGAAGGGACGACACTCATGGCCTCGATAGATGCCCTCCTTGCGGACGTGGGTTGCAAGGCAACTGAAAGGGAGCTGAGGGTGGACAACTCGGCGGCTATCACCTTGGCTTCGGAGGAAGGTGGAAGCTGGAGGACTCGTCACCTGAAGGTGAGGGCAGGGGCGCTGAGGCAGCGAATCCAGGACGGCTGGATGACAATAGCATTCTGCCCTGGNAGGAAGGTGGAAGCTGGAGGACTCGTCACCTGAAGGTGAGGGCAGGGGCGCTGAGGCAGCGAATCCAGGACGGCTGGATGACAATAGCATTCTGCCCTGGAGTCTCACAGCTGGCGGACGGTCTGACCAAGATCCTCGCATCAAAGAGAATGGAGATGCTGATGAAGGCGTGGGGACTTGGAGCAGACAAACAGCTTGCTCAGGACGATTCCCCGGAACTACCTCGAGCGCGAGTCCTGCAAACCCCATCGACACAGCAGCAGCAAACCAACACAACCACGTCGGCAACCAACTTTGATCCGGATGCCTTGGGTTGCTGTTTGCGGATATTGGTGCTAATGTGTAACTTAGCCAAGGTTAGTGGTTTTAGGGCCGACGATGACGACGCATCACCCCTGGCTGTGGACACGTCTATGAGCTGTATGGAATTGTCTTGATGCTGGTGATCTGCACGATTGCTTTGTGGGAAGTGGGCCGTGGCTGCTATCGCTCCCACAACGAGAGCATACGTATTAGATCGTTGCAACAAGAGACCAGGCTCCCAAAAAGGGACATGAGAAGGCTGAATGGATATCTGAAAAGAGACCCAGGAAGCCTGCAGCCTGAGGAAAGGGATGAGATGATTTCTTTGGCCGAGGCCGCAGAGGTGGATTTGACGGGAATCCTTATGAAGACTCGACGGTCAGGGTTTCCACCAGACCTACCGAGAGAGGAAGAGACTTATCTGCCTCCACCTCCGCAACCTGTGACTACCGAAGCTTGTGCTGCGGATGAGGACTTTCTTCGAAGGCGGCGAGGCAGCTCATCGTCCTCAAGTCGGACTCGCTTCGATGATGATGAAGGACAAAGGAGGGCTCACAAACGTGTGACGTTTGGGGCAAGGACCAAGGACGCCGAGGTCCAGTGTTCTTTGGGAGGAGAAGTGCCAAAGAAGGTGTATTTCACACCTCGAGGAACATGTGTTCACGCATCCCGGGACTGTTCTACGCTGAATAGCTCAACGAAGTTTCAGGAGCGAGACATGTGTCAAAAGTGTGTGAAAGGCCAGCNGAAGGTGTATTTCACACCTCGAGGAACATGTGTTCACGCATCCCGGGACTGTTCTACGCTGAATAGCTCAACGAAGTTTCAGGAGCGAGACATGTGTCAAAAGTGTGTGAAAGGCCAGCGAGAGGAAGTCGATGCGAGAGGCTTCTACTAAGGCTAATTAAGGAATCGGTGGCGCTGAACTTGCGTTGCTGCCAAGGAGGGCACAACTAGAGGACTTGGGAGAGAATAGCATGTCTGTTCTCAGTGGAGCTGGGAGCTTAGAGGAGACCTTTATGTCAAGACGGTGTTTGGCTCAGAGAGCCACCGCGCTAGGCATTCAAGGCAGAAGCCAGCAACTTAGCAGAAGCCAACCGGCAGAAGCTAGCGGCTCGCTTAAGACCACAGCATAGAAGCCTAAAGTCGTGGTGTGCACAGAAGCCCACGAACGAAGCTTCAGAGCGTGTGAAAAACAATTCGTGAGTCCTAGCTGAGCATGCCATGGGTCGTGCTGGTTTGTAAGNACAGCATAGAAGCCTAAAGTCGTGGTGTGCACAGAAGCCCACGAACGAAGCTTCAGAGCGTGTGAAAAACAATTCGTGAGTCCTAGCTGAGCATGCCATGGGTCGTGCTGGTTTGTAAGGTTTAGCGAAGACGTTTCAAAGGAGGAGAAGAAGCAGATTTTATCTGCTTCCACAGGTTATGAGCGCCCAAGCTCCAGAGGCGGAAACTCTGCGTGGACGAGCTGGCAGCGAAGCGATCTGGGAAGGAGAGGTCGCAGGGCCAGCTTACGGCTCCATCGGAGCTACGAGGCCGGGAGACCTTGGAGGAGGAGGCGCGAGCCCACGTCAGGCGACTGGAGACCATGTTTTGCTGAACGGCGTGGCGCCTCAAGGACCTTCTGGGGATCGTGGTGCATCCCGTGAGGGGATGGCACGGTCTCCGAGGAGTGCCTTTGAGACGCACGCCGGGACGCTACACGAGGAGACCAGGANGATGGGCAACCGCATCAGGCCGAAAGGACAGTGCGCATGGAGTACGCATACGAGCATGCTGAGGGGCAATCTGTTGGAAGATGGGTTGCGAGACTGACGGAGTTTCTGCGAGCGACGACAGCACGGTCGGCAGGGTTTCAGGGAAGGTTCTTAGAAGGGTTGGGTTTAACGGTAACCCCAGGCAATGGATCAACAACATACCCATAAGACACCCTGACACAGCCGCATCTACAACAGCAACTGCAGCAAGCTCCAGCAGCTATGTCATCTACAAGAATGCAACCCCAGCAGAGTCCCGCGGTTTTGCCACCTACAAGGTTGTTGCCCTCTCAGACACTGGGTTTTTCCCCGCCGGAAGAGCTACCGCCTCCGCCACCAGCCTTCTCAAGGACGCCTTCAACGCCGGCGCAAAGGAGGCTGTTTTATCCTGAACAGGTGCGGAGGATGAGGGCTCAGGAACAAGCCGCCCCGCAACTATACGGGCCCTCAGTTGAGCCCAACTCTACCTCCTCGTCAGAAGTGCAGGCGGAAGTCCAGAGGCAGCTTCGGGAATATGTCCAGACGTATCCGATCACCTGCTGGTACTCCGTGCTGCGTGGAGGCCCGATCACCTGTTGGTACTCCGTGCTGCGTGGAGGCCCGATCACCTGCTGGTACTCCGTGCTGCAAGGAGGCCCGATCACCTGTTGGTACTCCGTGCTGCAAGGCCAAGAGTTCATCACGTTCGCGTTGGACTTGCTCAAGCTGGCCTCGCAAGGAGGTGATCGGGTCCGAGCACGAAGGGAGTTGGTCGTGGATCGTGAAGTGCAAAGGGAGAGTGGTGGAACGGCGAGAGAGTGATCGTCGGGAAGGGAGTGCTATCGGGGAAGATCAAGGATGTGAAGATGGGTCTGAAGCAGTTGCAAGAGGCTCAGATGAGAGCCTATGACAAGAAGGCCAACAGTGTGGATCCCGAAACCGTGAAGCCGGTGTTTCGGCCCTTCCAGAACTCAAGCCACCGGAGCCCGAGACGTCGCCAGCGGAGGTTCAGGATTGGTTGCAGCTGTTGGCGGATCTGAGCGACAGCTCTCAGTGGTGGCACCAAGTCCAGGCGATAGCCCAGAAGGGGTACGAGCAGTGGGCCAGCGCCACCCCTTTGGAGCGGCTCTCGATGAAACCTCCACGGGACCGGGAGCTAGCCAGGCTGAATTCGAGAGCGGCGTCCATGTTGCTGGCGGCTCTGGACAGCTCTGTGAAGGCCGACTTGGTGCTCAGGAGGAGTACGCATTCGACGTCGCAGATCCTCTACAGGGTCCTCACTCTCTTCCAGCCGGGCGGGGAGAACGAGAAGCGTCTTATGTTGGACCAGTTGCAGCGGCCCACGAAACAGGTGGAGCCGGCGAGTGCCGCAAAGGCCCTACGCTACTGGGAACGATGGTTCAGGAGGGCGAGTGATGTGGAAGTTGCTACTCCCGACCCAACTGTCTTGGCCCGCTCGTTGAGTACCATCATGTCTGGGGTATTGGACTCAAACCCCGATGCCACCTTCAGGACAGCCTTGGTCAAGAACGAGCTGAAGTTGGACACCAAGCCGACGACCTCTACGGTGATGGCCTTTCACAAGCACTTGCTGGCTGAGGCGGAGGCTTTGGCAGCGGGGGAGATGCCTCCTGTGTTCAAGTACTGGTCACTTGAAGAAGGACTGCCCCACGAAGGACAAGTCGACCGGGACGGCTGGGACTCGACAGAAGCCTGAGTCGCAGCCCACCAGCCCCTCCACGGCGGGCGGGAGCAGTCAACAAGGCCATGTCTACGACTGCAGAGCCGGCTACTTCTTCAACCACCTCCTCGCAGCCCGCAGTGGAGCCATCGCCGGGAACTTCGCCGTCGAGGGCGAGACCGCCGGAGGAGGATCATCCTGAGGCGCTGAGGAAAATTATGGATGATGCGTCCAAGATGCTTAAGACCTTGATGGCGTCTTCGGGGACCACGTCTTTTCCCTCAACAGCGACCTCACCTCCGACGTACGAGTCGATCATGAAGGTTGATGGAGCGGAGACTTCCTCAACGCGAGAGGAGTCGGGAGTTCACCTGGACTCCGGCTCTACCCATGTTTTGAGGCCGGCCCATGACGAGGCAGAGGTGGACAACACCACGGCAGTGCATGTTACTTTGGCGGGAGATGAAAAACGCGTGCTGCGCCAAGCGCCCTCTGGAAGCATTTTACTGGCAACAGAGGACAAGGACAAGGTGCAGACCATCGTCCCGTTCGGAGCCATGATAGACATCCTGGGCTGTACCTTGAAGTGGACTAAGGGAGGGATGGTCCTGCTACACCCGCGGCACGGTCGCATCAAGACGAGACTTCGTTGTGGATGCCCAGAGATGACGGATGCGGGACAAGCCGCGGAAATCATCGCCGAGTTGGAAATGAAGAAGGTNATGGTCCTGCTACACCCGCGGCACGGTCGCATCAAGACGAGACTTCGTTGTGGATGCCCAGAGATGACGGATGCGGGACAAGCCGCGGAAATCATCGCCGAGTTGGAAATGAAGAAGGTGGAAGAGCTGAAGCAGCGGACGCAAGGCCTCCAGCAGAAGCTCAACGCCTTGCGTATGATAGAGGTGAAGAAGGAGGACTGGAGGCAGAACCTCGCGGCCTACGCTCAGGAGGGGTGCGTCGTGGACGGTCTCCAGGTTCTCTTTAAGTGCCCCGTCTTCAAAGACCTTCCGGAGGCTGTCACCGCAACGATGGTTCCCAATGTCGAGGTGAACGACCAGAAAGGGTGGGAATACCTCAAGCAGTTACCGCTGTGCCGAAGGCTTCGAAAGAGGCTGATGAGGTCNCTTCCGGAGGCTGTCACCGCAACGATGGTTCCCAATGTCGAGGTGAACGACCAGAAAGGGTGGGAATACCTCAAGCAGTTACCGCTGTGCCGAAGGCTTCGAAAGAGGCTGATGAGGTCTAGGGCATGGATCTTGAATCTGTATGGCGGCAAAAAGGTGAATGCGGACCCCGTCCAAGCCCTCAACGGCCAAATCAATCCTGCAACCAACACCGAGGTCGTGGTGAGGTCGTGGTGATCAATGTCGACGTGCTCCTGAACGGTGGGTGGTCGATGATGGGGCCGGCGTACAAGGCCCTTATGTGGGGTGCTATGTCATCAAGGGTGAAGGCAGTCTTAGGAGCACCCCCGGCCAGCACCTTCGCCTCGAAGGAGCACATAGATCCTCCGGGTTTTCAAAGACCACTGAGGTCTGTGAGGGAGCCCTACGGACTTTCCACTTTGGACCCAACGCAGCGTTACTACGTCGACAAGGAGACCACCTTGGTGGCACGGCAACTTATGCNGTTTTCAAAGACCACTGAGGTCTGTGAGGGAGCCCTACGGACTTTCCACTTTGGACCCAACGCAGCGTTACTACGTCGACAAGGAGACCACCTTGGTGGCACGGCAACTTATGCTGTACCTGGTTGCTCATGCGAAGTCTGAAGGGAGTGAGGTGAAGTTCTGTATGAGCCACCCCGAGGATGTAGAAGAGACCGCGAGTGGGAAGGAGGCTGCGAGTGTTTGGCGGACGCCGATGATGAAGTCTTTTATTGAAACCGTGGAGCCTGTGGGAATCAAGAAGGTTTCATTTGACCAAGGCGCGTTCGGCTACTTGAGCAAGTCCCCCGTCACGATTCTAGGCAACCTGGACTTTGAGTTCTTCGATGAGATGCGGGAGGCCGAGGACATCAAGACCAGGAAGCTGGATGAAAGGAGACCGTGGGTGATGGCGGTCAGGAGGAATGTGGCGACCAAGCTGATGGAGGCTGGAGTCGCCTCTACGAAGGCGTGGAGCCAGCTTGAAGGTTCTCCGGACCTTCGGAGGATGACGGCGGAGCAAGGTTGGCGTCTACATGTACAGCGACGTTGGGTACGGGCAGGCCGCACCGGAGGACGAAGCAGAAAAGTGCCTATGTCCTGAGTGTGGATGTTGGTCGGTGTCGAGAGACGCCCATGGCTACGGCTACAAGTACTTCTTAGCGGCGGCCTACAGCAAGCCAAAGTTCGAGGATCAAGAAGACCCCCCGGAACCCTCCGCTGAGGAGCTGGCGGACGACGACTACGTCTTCAAGGACCTCGAGCTGGAGCCTTCAGGACCCGACGAACCCGCAGATGATGAAGCTAAGCCGGAGGGTGGAGTTGGAGACATTGACCTGGGTGAATATGAGCCCTCGGAACCAGACGAGCCTGAGGCGGGACCGGCAGTGATGAAGCTGTCCGCTGAGGAGTTGTGGAACGACGACGAGGAAGCGCAATCCCAGCAACGCACGGACCAGGCGGAGGAGGAGCTTGTTGAGGGCAACAGAGAGATCCCCATTGACCACCTCTACTTCATTAAACCTTTAAAGAGCAAAAAGGCCAAGGTGGTTATGCAGGCGATCCAGGAAGTCATCCTGGAACTCAAACATGAGAATCTTCCTGTTGTTCGGATTCACAGTGACAGAGCCCATGAGCTTCGTTCACCGGGGTTGCGCGAGTGGGCGCTGGGACAGCAGATCATGCTCACAAGAACAGAGGGACAAAGCCCCCAAAGCAACGGAACAGCCGAACGTGCTGTTCGCTTTCTGAAGGGAAGGGTGCGTTTGATGCTGCGTGCCTCAGGGCTTTCTCAACAAAGCATTGGGCAACGGCTATGATCACGGCCGCCTACAATCAGCGGGAAGCAAGGTTGCGTCCCGAAAGCTTCCAACCTGTGTGCCCCTACGGTTCCCGGGTCGCGATCAAGAAGACGCGCTACGGTGATGGGGGTAAGCACGATCTTATGCCTCACTGGGTGAAGGGGACCTACTTGGGTCCGGTGTGGGATGTCAAGAATGGCTCGGCTGTCTTGGAGGATGAGAATGGCAGGATAATGGTCTCTACCAGTGTTCGTCCTCGACTACATGATCCCGGTGTCACGGCAGA
>BGNK01002188.1:48844-94333 GCA_003297005.1 Symbiodinium sp. clade A Y106 | reverse complement strand
AGCGAGAGGAAGTCGATGCGAGAGGCTTCTACTAAGGCTAATTAAGGAATCGGTGGCGCTGAACTTGCGTTGCTGCCAAGGAGGGGTGTTGATCTCCTGAACCCTCTCTTATCGTACAGAGTTCTCAGTGGAGCTGGGAGCTAAGAGGAGACCTTGTTTATCAAGACGGTGTTTGGCTCAGAGAGCCACCACGCTAGGCATTCAAGACAGAAGCCAGCAACCTAGCAGAAGCCAATCGGCAGAACAGCATAGAAGCTTAAGATCGTGGTGTGCACAGAAGCCCACGAACGAAGCTGCTGTGTGCGCGAAAAAAACACAATTCGTGAGTCCTAGCTGAGCATGCCATGGGTCGTGCTGGTTTGTAAGACTTAGCGAAGACGTTTCAAAGGAGGAGAAGAAGCAGACCTTAATTGCTTCCACATACTGCTACTGCTCCCCTCCCTGCTCCTGCTACTGCTACTGCTATCCACATTCTCTTCACTGCAGTGACTCCCACTACAGGGGCTTCAACAATAAGAATAGAATTTGGGCGGATATTCTACTTCAGTCATAATAATAAGAATAACCATAACAACAATAACAACAAAAATAGTAATAGAAAAAAGCAATACATAAGAGTAGTAAGAATAATATTGACAAGGAGCCAGCCCGACCTTTGTATTACCAGCATTGAGCACCGGGCCCGGCCGGCCGGTCTGTTCATGGTATGCATATGGAGAAGAAGTCAGGCAACCTGTGTGAAGCTCAGGACTTAGCGTTTAGGGTTTAGGATATAGGGTTTAGGAATTCAGGGTTTAGGGTTTAGGAGTTTAGGATGGGGCTTACGTTGGCCAGCCAAAGGCTTATAGAGCTTATGCAAAGGCTCAGAGGAGTCTCTGTAATTTGGTTTTCAACTGATGCAGCCTGATTGATGGTGGATGCAAGGTCATAAAGCATATATCAAGGACTAGCTTGACAGAGTTTGTTGACAGCCAATGCAATCACACATAGAGCTAGCGGGAGTTTAAGTTTGAGGGGGTAATGGGTAAGACCAGGTCATGTAGCATAGTGAGGTATGCAGCAGCCAGCCTCCGAATTTAGTACGGGAGGGGTTTAGGGGTTGAGGGTTCAGGGTTTAGGGTTTGGGGTTTAGGCCTTCATTGTAAAGTTATAGACGGAGGATGAGGGGTGATCACTATTCAACGGTTATGAAATACTCAGACCTCTATATTCGGATTCCAGGCCTCAGGACCTTTCCTTTGGGGGGGCTCCGTGCGAGCAAGCGGCTTACGCTTGTTCAGCATGTTCCATGCCAACCGCTTTGCTTTGGTTGAGCCGACATGGCTACGTCAAGGTGGCGACTTGAGACTGCACGGCGAAAGCCAGCAACAATTTGCTTTCGCGGTAATTCTAATAATAAGCAGAAGAAGATAAAAGAAGCATCGAGATTATCTTCATGGTCGTGACAGCAGTCACAGTGCCAGTGACACGAATTCTCGATGGCGACAGCATGCCTTCATGAAAGCCACGTGCCGCTATGATGGCTAGAACCATCGCTCTCAAATCCCCGCCAGCATCACCATCACGATCGTGACAATGGCGGCTGTCCATCATCATGACTATCATCATCCGACACCGGAAGCCCAATGTACCACCGCTTTGCAACTTTCGGCCTGAAACCGTTTTCACCCGTCTGCGGCCACGAGGGATTGTAGAGACAATACAAGACATCAATGGAATTCTGGATTCCTGCAAGACCCAACGCCGTCCGGAATTCCAGGATCGGAGCCATGGTATGACTCGTTTAGGGCTTAGGGTTGAGGGTAGCTACCCCCTTTTGACTAAAACGCCGATGGCAAGCAGCGAGATACCGGAAAGCTGCACAGGTCCATGCAATCCATGGCAGCCGCCAGGTGGATCCTTGAAAACCCACCTTCGGCAACAAATGCTTCGAGATCGGGAGTCCGATCGGATGCTCCGGCGGGGGGNGCGCCCCCAGAAGCGCCCGTAATCCCCCCCCCACGGCAAAAATGTGTGCGAGAGGGGGGGCGGGAGGGGAGGGCCCGGGGGGGGGGGGGGGGCAGCATCCCTGTGTCGGCAGATATGGGGCAGATGGTGTTCAAGCCAAACAGCTGCATGGGGCGGATGTGGGAAGAAACGCCCACTGGCCCATCCAACCTCACGAGGTTTTATCAGTGCTGCATACTAAGAGGCTTCTACCAGGGGCTCTCTTCTGAAGGCTCGTGCAGCTTCCCAGAGGCTGGGTTCTCTCTGGAAAGCACTTTCAATCAATGCGGAGCACCTGACCCTTGAGAAGTACTCTAGGCAATCTAGCTGGCGGAAAGGAAGACCAGTATTGCTCACGTAATCCGTTCTAGGTGTCAACCTCGTAGTCACAATGTTCCTAGAAGCTTCAAAAGCTGCAGACCAGCTTGATAACCTCCATCTTGCTCTAGCAGACTCTAGCAGGTGATAATGCATGCTCCAAACGTGCCATCACACACTCTAAACCCCAGAAGCTTTTGGGTCATGCCACTATGGCTTGAAGGCCTAAACCGGCCTAAACCCAGATCAAGCGTGCTCCGTACTCGGCAAACAGCCAGTGTGCGATGGGCATGAGCGGAGTCCATCTTCAGCATTACACGTAGGATCTCCGGCCTATACAAAGCTGAAGTGTGCGTTTGCTTCTCCATCTGATGGGAGACGCGAATGGTCACCAAGATTCAACAAGCCGCATGCCCGGCTCACATCGTCACACACTGGTCGGTGCAGCGATCTGTGCAACGATCACACTTGTCGGAACAGCGATCACCTCCACCACCTCCAGTCCTGGGGCTGAAAGCAACAAGGCAACAAGGGATCCCTAGGTGGCTCTGCGTGTCAGCCGAAGCCACTGCGATCACGGCAACTTGACGAGGTAAGTCCGCCACCGGTATAACGCCCCTAGATTCAACAAATCCGAGACACGACGCATCGAGAGTTTCTCTTCACTCTCAGAATATGGACAGCTATGCACGTCTACCTGGTCCATCCCACTTCCTTGCCCGGGCTACGTTCCTTCTGAATGTCGAAGACGCAAGCTGGGTTGCACAGTGCTTGCAGTGCGGGGCAGAGCTTCTAGCAGTCGTTGCTTGTTGTTCCTCGTCGTTCGGCTGGCCTGTTCTACGGTCCAAACTACGCTTGTTTGTCACAAGCATGGTATACATCACCATAGTAAGGTTCATAAACTGGGCGCATGTGTGTGCGTGTGTGTGTGTGTAGAAGAAGAACGAAAGAATGAACCAAGGAAATACATAGAGAACGAAAGAAACAAAGAACAAAAACAAGAAATACAGCAAGAACCAAAGAAAGAAAGATTAGATGCAATCATAAGATGTAATAATAAAAGAACGGAATAATGAAACTATGAAATAATGAAAGAAATGTAGATAGATAGATAGATGGCTGTGTGCATATGTGTAGAATACATACGTAATTACATACATACATACATACGTACACATATACGGATACGTACATGCATGCATTCATCAATACATGCAGACATACGTGCATACATACAGGATACGGGCATGCATGCATGCATGTATGCATGCATCATATACACATGTATGCGTGCATACATGCATGCATACGTGGATGATGCATGTACCTGTGTAGGCATGTAGGTAGGTAGGCATGCGTGCATGTAGGTATGCACGGCACACGGACAAAACACATCTATGCGCATAGACACATGCACGTATGTACGTGCTGCATATGTGCAGTATACCTCAGCATACCTCAATTGCCCTAAACCCTAAAACCCTAAAACCCTAAACCCTAAACTTCCCTAAACCCTAAAACCCTAAAACCCTCAACCCTAAACTTCCCTAAACCCTAAAACCCTAAACCTCAACTGCGCAGGCACCTCCCCCGCTCCACCTCGAAGGGTTGCATCCCCCGGTTCTGGCGACGGCCGGCGCTTGGGATCGGAGTGACAGCCCAGGGCTTTAGGTTTAGGGTTTTTTTTTTGAACTCCTTTTTCCCAGAGGCAGGGTTTAGGGTTTAGGGTTGAGGGTCTTTGGATATTTGGGCTTCCTAAACCTAAGCCGTAAGCTCTTTCAGTAGTTTACAGCTTGGGGCGAGTCTGCGAGAGCATGACGATGTGGCGTCTTGGGTCGGACTTCCGGTTGCTCAGGTGCGACAGCGGAGGTCAGGTTTAGGGTTTGGGTTTAGGGTTTAGGATCTGTTGTTTTTGCCGGGCCGTTTTCCTCGCTTAGTGTGTGTTTAGGGTTTGGGCTTGCAGAAAGGAATACATCAGCCTTGCAACCCAACAGCTTCCCTCGCTTTGCCAAAACCCTGCCACACAGAAGCCTGAATAGTGAGAAATGCTCTTTCATTTCACAGCTCCAACCCCTGCAACATCCTAGCTCTTCTTGTTGTGGAGGCTTCTGCATGACTCTACACTACCACGTTTGATATCAGTGGCGGACGAAGGCTTGCCAGATCTCAGCATGTTAGTAGGGAATGGAAGAATGGTAGTAATAGTAGCTATAATTGTACCTCATACCTCCATTCCCTACTAACCAAAGGTAAGCTTCGAAGCACTGGCAGAACTGAGGGCTTCCTGCGGGTGCTCTTCGTCGGATGAATCTACGACCTGCTGGCGAAAAACATTTGGATCATCAGAATAATGGAGTCTGTACTAAAGCAACTAGATGTGTACCCACACATGTATGTATGTAAGTATAAATATGTAAGTGAACCTCTGTATAAATTACATATGTACACGTACACAGATATACATACACGGATATACATGTACATACACATATACACATACACATACAGATACATCTACACATACATATACATGTACACATATACATATGATATACATAAAGGTAAACATGTACATATACGTCTACATCTGCATGTACTGGTACATACATACATACATACATACAAACTGTTGTGTGCGTTTGTCCGTACATACTGTATAGTATAGGTATACACATAAAACATATCTGTAAGGATAAGTAAGTGTGTCTGTGTGTGTGTGCGCGTGTCTGCGTGTCTGCGTGTCTGCGTGTCTGCGTGTCTTCGTGTCTGCGAATCTGCATGTCTGCGTGTCTGCGTGTCTGGGTGTCTGAGTGTCTGGGTGTCTGTGAGTCTGTGTGTGTGTGTTTTGTGTTTGTCTGTGTATGTGTCTGGGTGGGTGGGTGGCTGGCTGGGTGGGTGCGTGTAAGTGGGTGCTTGCACGCTGCGTGTTATGTAAATGTACATGCGCACCCGACTAGGCGGTGAAAAACGACGAGTCGATACTACGACAAACCATGGCGTGAAACATCATGCAGTATTGGTGGTAAACGAGTATGATGTAATAGTAGACTAGAGACGTAACGAGCAACAGTGCGAAAAAATAGTCTAGTCATGACTGTCACAGCAATCCCCAAACCCTGAAGCCTGCACACTAAACGCTAACACCTAAACCCTGAACCGAAACCCTAAACCCCAACCCTGAACCCTGAAGCCTAGGCCCTACACGTTGCTGGTGCTGCTGGCGCTGGTGATCATGGATACTGATGATGGCCATCCTCCTCATCACGGAAGTCACGATCACCACAGTCTCGTGGCCGCCATCACAGTGCTGGGAGGATGAGGATAGGTGTGGTTGGTAAAACAATGATGATGACCGTGGATGAAGATGACGACTGATGATGACGCCGATGACCACGGCACTGACTATGATGACAATGACGGCAATGATGCTGATGGTAAACGCCCGTCATCATCGACCACCGCCACCACCACCACCATCATCATCGCCATCACCATCCACGTCTGACAAAACAAACTCCAAAATAGAGCACCTTTTCCTCTAGCAAGATTTTAAGAAGGAACTCGGGCCTCTCCGCGATTGTCCCAGACTTCCGATCGCCGGGAGGGTTTGTACCTGGTTCCACTGAACTCGGGAGCTTTGGGGGCTTCGGGTTTAGGGGTTTAGGGCTGTTGGGGTCCAGGGTTCATAGGACAGTGGTTTAAGGCTTTGCAGGTGCCCTAAACCCTAAACCCTAAACCCTGAACCCTTGCCCGATGGGCCCTAACCAGGTGCAGGGCTTCTCCGGGTTTGGAGGCCTTGGGGGCGCATGGCAAATTTCTGGGCTAGTTGACAAGACTTGGGGCCCCTTAAGGACAAAATGAACCCTAAAAGGATTTAGGGTTCACGTACCATATAGGGATTCATAGTATATGGGTATAGGGCCCTACTTTTAAGGGTCATTTGGTCCTTCAGGCATTGGTCTTTGCCGCGATGTGTCTCACGGGCTTCGGGATTCAGGCGGTAGGTTGGTGCCCCACGCCAGAGATCTCCAACGAGGATTGGCTCTCGAGGAACTGCAGCCAACTTGAAACCACAAGTAGGGGGGGACAGGGATATCCCATATACGCCCCCTTATAATGAAGCCCAATAAGGTAGGGATCTCGATATCCCTATAAAATGCTTATTGGGTCCCCAAGCAAGGAATCTCGGCCCGAGGCGACACCACAGGCTTCGGTGGTGGCTGGGGCGGTGTTGATGACCTTCGCCGGAGACCCGGCATGAAAGGCTCCAGGAGCTTTGGAGAATCTAAGATTTAGGGTTCAGGGTTTAAGGTTCATGGTGTAGATGGGACAGATTGCAGAAACAGCTTGTGATGAGCACCGGGGCCGTGACGGCTTGTCTGGATCATATTGGAGGGTGGAGGTGTCGTCGCTGATGGTCACGTGCTTCCTGCTGAGAAGGCCCGTTCTGTGTGGGTGTGGGGCGGGGGGTCCTTGTAAAAATGCCAAAACCGGCGCGCTCACTTGTATCAGCCGTGGCGCGATCAACACGCAAACTTCCTCCAACAAAAACAAACCCAGCGCACCTGCCGCTGCCACCACTCGCCTTCCTGGCACGGGAAGAATCGCTTTTCCTCTTGCCCTTGAGGGTGCGTATAGGTATAGACTCGCAGCTGACATGTAGAAGAAGTGTAGTGGTAGTAGCAGCAGCAGCTGCCGCACGGAAGAAGACTGGGAGTTTCAGAAACTAGGGGCCCTAAAGCCTGAAAACCCCTGTACTCTAAACTCTATACTGTAGGAACCTGATTAAGAAACCTTGGGCCTTTTATTAGGGTTCCTTATATATGAAACCTACTATTTTGGAGTTATAGGCCCAGGGTTTCTTAATCAGGTTCCTACATTACCCCTAAACCGCGAAGCCCTAAACTCCAAACCGCAAACCCATGCGCTGCAGCGGTCACTGGGATGCCTAGACATGGGCCGCTCGGTGTCATCCCCGGCTAGGCTCGATGCGCTGCCAACCTCCCAACAACATGTGTTGCTCGAGGGTTTTTGGTTCAGAACAGTACGTCATGGCGGTTCCAGAGGTTTATGAGGCTTTATAGTTCGCGGCTTAAGGTTCTGGGCCAACCGGTTGCTTGAGGCGTGGGTGGTTCGAGGCCTCGATAGTGGGGTCTGCATGGGCCTCGCTCTGGGCACCAACATATCACCCAGACCCCCATGGCTCCCACTGATCACATGCTGTGTCAGCGACTGGCATTTTCAGGCTCCAAGCTTCGTGGGTAGTAGTGTTACTGTTATGGTTATGGTCATGGCGTGTTGTGTAGTCACGAACCTCGTGACTGTTAGTGCGGTTGTGATTCTGACCAAGCTTTACCGACTCAATATGTTGTCCTCGTCGTCACTGTTGCTCCTGCGATGCTGCTCCTGCAACTGCCGCTGCCGCCACTGCGACGATCTCATAGTATTGCTGTTCCCGTAGCGTGTTTGCCAGCATTAGATCGAAACACCTCTGAAACACAAGTCCCAAACCCTTAACCCCAAAGACCTGAACGCAACCCCGCATCCCTTGCCCCGAAACCCTCAGCCCCAACCCTAAACCCTTCAAAACCCTCTGAGGTCCTTTAGCGTCCTGCGAAGCCGTTCAAGAAACCTACAAAACCCACTGCTACTTGACCCTAGCGGCCCTGGACTCTGAAGTCTAAACCCTAAACCTCGTAAACCCTTTAAACCTAAGCCTTCAAACCCCTTAAAGCCTTAAACCCTTTAAACCCTTAGACCCTTTAGACCCTAGACCCTATGGTAGAGCTCACTTAAAGCTCCTTGGGCTCTTCCCGCCTGGCTCGGACCCTCAGCCTCACAAGGAACGGCCCAGGGCTCTGTAGGGGTTCGGCTCTGCGGTTCGGAGTTTTAGTGCTTTTGTGCTTTGGTGTTTAGGGTTTAGGATTTATAGGGTTAAGGGCTTAGGGTTTTGGTGCCTCTGTGCTTTGGTGTTAAGGGTTTTGGGGTTTAAGGTTTAGGGTTTAGGGTTTTGGTGCTTTTGTGTTTTGGTGTTTTCGGGTTTTGGGGTTTAAGCTTTAGGGGTTGGGTTTTCGGCTGAGAAGATTTGGGGTTTAGGGGTTACGGCTTTGTTTGTTCAGCTCCTTTCGATGAGGCACGAAGTCCAAAGAGGTCAGAAGACCAGGAGACAGGCAACATTTCGTCACCCCAGAACGGGATTAGGGTTCAGGGTGTAGCGTTTAGGGCGTTTAGGGTTTGGGGTGTGCGGTAGCGCGCTGGTGCTGGAAAGATCCAGGCGCGTTGAGCTGAAGGAGCCTGCACCCGCCTCGCCTTCATCTTATTAGGCGGGGGAGGGTCTTCTCGCTGTGGTTTATTTGGTATTTGGGGGTTTAGGGTTTTGGGTATCCAAGTGTCGGTTGCGGTCTGTTGGGGCCACAAAAACCGAAGCCTCACATGACGTGGGCATGCGGCAGAGGAAGAGCTGGGATTGCCAGGAAGGTCTCAGACGGGGCGGGCCAAACCTCCAGCTGCGGTGCTCGATGCTGCAACGATTCCCACGTTCCCTGCTGCATTCGGTCAGGCTGGACCCAGGGGATGCTAGAAGACGATGTGGGGGTTTCCGAAAATGAGGGGTACCTTATTTTAGGGTCCTTATAATAAGGATCCTACTATTTAGGGTGCTGTATTAGGCTCCCCTATTTTCGGAAACTCCCATGTTGAAGAAAACCATGAAGTGGAAAGACTAGACGAGGCTCGACTCGGCTCGGCTAGACTAGACTAGACAGTACTGTGTTACTGTAGTGTGCTTTACTGGACTATACTACAATGGTAGTATACTACACTATAGTACAGTGTAGATTCTGTTGTCGTGTCGTATCGTATGGTATCTCAGGGCACCACAGCGGACAGTACAGTAGAGCACAGTATAAAACAGAATAGAACAGAATAGAGTAGAATGGTATGGCATAGCATGGTATGGTATGGTAAATTCTAGTCTAGCATAGCATACTATAGTATAGTGCGGCATATGTTTGTTGGTACGGTATGGTGTGGTGTGGTATGGTATGGTATCTTTCGTATAGTACAGAACGGTATCGTTATTTGTGTCACTTTGTTGCTACTTTTCGCATGTATAGCTATTGACATGTTTACTCTCAAACCCTAAACCCTCAACCCCTAAACCGTAAACCCCAAACCCTAACCCTCCACGCCTCCATGTCAAGGTCCACCGGGCTCTGCGTGAGGGTCGGTCGGCGAGCCATGGCCAAAGGCTAAGAGGCCCGGGGTAGAAACCCAAGAGTTTACCAAAAAAAAGGAAGAACCCCTAAACCTTATAACATATCAGCTCTCAACCTAGATCCTAGGAGTCATCATTCGGCTGATGGTGGGGTGCACACTGATAGAATGGCAGGACTGTGGAATCACGTGGGTGGTCTGGTAAAAAACTGCTAGAAAGTCTGCTCCTAGCAATAAAGAGTGATCGATGGCATCCATGACCCGACCTGCATGTACAAAGCCCTCACTGGCTGAAACATGCCAAGCATTTGTAACTTAGAGTCACTCTGCTTCTGAGCTGAAACCTTGCCGCTGACGTCGGGGGTGGTGCAGCGCAAGTGCAATGACCAAATGGGGCACTACAGACGCGAAGCCCGCTGCATCTTTGCTGCGCGTCTCCCGCATGGCGAGGAGCCAGGTGCTACTTCATCGGAGGGATTTCTTGGGGCGAGAAATGCTTTCGCCGACTTGAATTGTGAGGCCCCAAGGAATCGCCCTCCTGCACTGCATTCCAAGAAAACGTATAGCTAGGGCTTGCGTCAACCCGGGCTTTGCCCAAGAGGCAAGTTGACAGTCTGCTTGAGCTGTAAGCTGATGCTAATCATGCGAATGCAAAAACTAGGGCCTACTTAGGCGATACTTTGTGTTCTTACCACTGAACGTCCGAACACGATTGCTACGTACTGTTAGGGGCAGTCTACAACATTCTGCAAATATGATCAGTTTTTCCTGCCTTCTTCCTCGCCGCAGAGAGGAGCTAAGAAACTATGGTGTCCCACGAGCAAAGTCAGCTGTTCTTGAAACGCAGGAGCCCTCTGACTCTGCCATACACTAGATTCACTAGATTCAGTCGCAATTGTCACTTCTCCAAGCAAGCAGGCGTGGCAGGCGCAGTGAAACCGGGCATGTGAGTATCGGCACCCACGGCCCTTAATCACATGTGGGTCTCGGGTCCAGGGAAACCAGGCTTGACGAATCTGACAGCTCAGTTAGCCTCAATCCTCAGCCCTAAACCCTAAACCCTAAACCCCAAACCCTAAACCCTGAATCCTCAACCCTGAGAACTGGGTTGGACAACCGACGTAGGCTTCTACCCTTCGCGGGGCGCCTGCACTTGGATGGCATGACACTAATCATACGTAATGGAAATATTTAAATACATAATAACAACGATAACAACATGAATTACAATAACAACTGTAGCAAAAGCAAACATCACAGCAACAGCAATACGAAGAAGAAGAATCATAATAATGCTAATGATGATAGTAGAGGTAGTAACGTTATAACAGCAGTAAAAATAATGATAACAAGAACAACAATTAGAACAACGATAACAATTATGATAACGATGGGCAACATCGCAAGTTCAGGCTCGACTTTCACTTACCACTGACGAATCTTCTGAAGCATTATACAAGTCACCGCCAGAACCGGCACGACGATTACTTTAAGCAGCTCTTGTAGCATTCAAGCAGTTTTGGTAGTCTCCTTACCTTGAGCATTTTACCTTTCTTGCTGCTCTGTTACTTATCACTGCCGCTGTCATGGAAAGCTCTTCTTGACACCCTGTCTAGTGCCTTTGTGATGGTTATCGACTCATGAGTTCGAGCCATCCGTCTCTGGGTACGTCCAGCAGTCTGGTTGAGACATCCCACTCATGTCGATGAGGGCCGTAGGAAGCAGGTGGCGAATCTTTCTCTGTTCCAGCACTTCGCCGATCTCGGATACAGGAAAACATGCAGGTTGAATGCTAGGACTTGGTCTAGGGTGACCCTTAAGCGTTGCCCCCAAGCCAAAATTCCAGCACCCTCGAACCGGCACCTACAAAAATCCTTGTGAGGCCTTAAGCGAACAGAAGCCTCAGGCCAATTCTACCACACTGGATATCCGATCCCACAAGCTGCCGCCTGAACCCTCCTGCACCCAGAAGCGTTGAGAATCCACCCAATCCACATACGCAGACTTCCTAGGCTCTTTGAATCGGAAACCCTTGTATGCAACTATGTAACAACATGCCCTTCAAGCGGCACTCTGTAGAATCCGCCAAAGGCCCTTGTAGTACCCTTCTACCACCCTTCTTGTCACCCCTATTATGGTAACCCTTTAAAGGGCTACTCTAGGGTCTTTCCTGTGATCGAGACGCAGGCTCTCGGGCCCATCACTCAGAGACGGATGCGCCTGGCTCGACGTGTCTCGCGGTCTTTGGTGGGATCTCTCGGGCCTGGGGCCCCAAAGCCTAAACTTTGTCGGGTTTCTAGGGTTCGGGGTTTGGGGTGGGCAAGAGCGGCTTTTGCATATCGACGATGGGAAGTGTCTGGCACATGCTGAAAGGACCAGCTTGAGAGGCCTGTTAGTACGAAACGCCCCACGCTCACTTGGCAGGCTGATGTAATTTAGGGTTTGGGGATCTATGTAAGACCACGATATACATGCTGTATCAGAACACCCATGAACGGTCACAGCTTTGCAACATCCCAAATCGCCGTCTGGACCCCCACCCTCCCTGCACGCGTCCCTGCAATGTCTGCGGTTGGCATAGGGGCAACCCTTTGCCTCTTTCTTCTTCCGGCATAGGCGTGGGCATAGACTCTTCCATGCGCACATCCCAAAACTCCTGCGACACAATCTGTTCTCGTGCTTCGCGGGCGGTTGTGCGAGTGCACGCGCTGTCGAAAGCTAGGCAGCCAGGCCGTCGGTAAGGTCGTCCAAAGCAAAAAACGAAAAAGCATACTCTCCTCTCAGCATGAACAAGGTTTTGTTCATGTTGGCACCGGATCCGGTTCGAAACCAACAAAGCGGGTTCTAAAAGCAAGCTTTCAGGCGAGACCATGAGCTATCGAAGTTCCCGGCACGACATCTTCTCGTCTGCTTGTGCTTGCGAATGCACCTAAGCTCAGCAGCTGCACGAATTCAAAGGAGACTTCAAGTGCAGTGAAACTCACAAGGAGCTGATCAACCCTAAACCCTGAAACCCTAAACAGTACCCTAAACCCTAAACCCAAACCCTAAACCCTAAACCTTAAACCCTAAACCCAAACCCCGAAACTCTAAGCCCGAACCCTCTGGTCTCGGGAGTCCTCATCCTCCTCGGCATCCTGGAAAAGGGGGCTTCGCAAGAATCTGAACCCTAAACCCTGAACCCTAAACCCTAAACCCTGAAACCCTGAAACCCTAAACCCTAAACCCTCTCTTGCACCGCACGAGAAAGGTTAAGGGTTGAAGCTCTTTGAGGATCTCGAATATAGGGGCCTCAACAAACTTCTAATAGGGTTTTCGGGCCCATGATACTAGAGCTACAATAAAGAACCCCCCAAAAATAGTATAGGTAACTATTAAGGGCCCTATATTATCGTCCGGCTTTTCGGCGGAGAGCTCAAGATGCTCCTTCGCATGACTACAAGAATCGCAGTAGGAATCGATATAGTAACCCATCTGGGAACTATAATCCTGCACCCCTACAGTAAACCCCATAAAGTTGGAAACAAGTGCTGGGATTCCCTATACAGTACTCTTAAGGATTGAGGCTATTGGGTTTCCAACTTTCAGGCTTCTACTGTATAGTAATCACCTAATCATCATAGAAGCTAGTAGCCCATATGGGCTAGTTGAAACCCCTAAACCCCAAACCCAAGAACCTGCAGAAGAAGGCCCTGCACGGCTCCTTTAAGCGTACCTTTCTGGGCCTCTTTAAGGCAAGAGCCCCCTTAAATATTCAGTACTACAGGGTTCTATAGTAGCGCTCCCTTAAGCACTATAGGGTTCTAGAACAAAGTTCCCCGTCAAAATTACTATAGGGATAACTCCCTAAAATCCTAAACCCAAACCCTAAACTCTAAACCCTAAACTCTAAACCTTAAACTCTAAACCCTAAACCCTAAACTCAAAACCCTAAACCCTAACCTCAAAAACCCCTAATGTTCCCTTAAGGTTACCGTTCAGGGCGCCCAAAGAAAGGCAGGGCTCCTGGAAATCTGGCTCGGACTCTTCCTCGAACTCCAGAGCAGCCTGGCTGTGGGGCTTTGGGGCTTAGGGGTTTAGGGGTTTGGGGGTTTAGGGGTTTAGAGTTTAGGGTTTAGGGTTTAGGGTTTAGGGGTTCAGGGTTTTGGGGGTTTAGGGGTTTACGGGCTTAGGGCTTAGCTAGGGTTTTAGTCTTAAGGTTTAAGGTTTAGGCAGTAGGGCTTAAGTCTTAGGGTTTAGGGCTGGTTTAGGGTGTAGGGTTTCTGAGCTCTTGCGGCAGAAGCCTTGCTCCCCCCACACCTTGCCGCAATATCCAACCCCACCTCTGCAGCGCCCGAGTAGGGACTGTAAATGTCCTGGCCAGCTTTGAAAGCAATGCCTAAAAAACTGAGCGGCAACCACGACAGCAAGACCTTGAAGGGAACTTTATAATAGAGCCCTATAGTACCCCTGAAAGGGAACCTTAGTATAGAACCCTGGAGCACCCTCAAGGGGACCCTTGCCCTAACACTTGTTCGTCACTAGACGAGCAGTGGTCAAGACTGAAAACGCAAGCGAAAAGAAAGGTAACTTCGGAATACGGAGGTTTAAGGTATATTCCTTAAATACAGGAAGGGTGTTGGGATCTCTGGATGCTCTGCTGCCGGCTTGCCTATGTTGCGATTGCGGTGTCCCGGGACTGCCGGACCCTGAACACAAGGTTCGATTCTGTAAGATTTGCTTTAGGATTTAGGGTGTAGGAACCCTAAACCCTAAGGTTTAGGGCTTGGGCCAAAAGCCATTGACTTCTCAAATACAGTATGCTTCAAAGAGCTCCTCCGTGGCGACTAGGCCCGCCATGTCCTGAAGACATAAGACTTTGGCTTTAGGTTTGTGGATTTTGGATTTGGAGTTTGGGATTTTTGGTTTGGGGCTCGTGGTTTTGGGTGCTTAGGGTTGGGTTTAAGTGCCTATACTATACTATACTGTACTACACTATGCCATGCTATTTGTTAGTGGTATACTACTGTTGTTGCTCTGAGCCACTGCGAGCAAACAGATCTTGATCTGGATTCAGCGTTTGGGGCTTGCGTTTCAAGGGACCGTGAACCCGACCCCAGTAGCACACTTGTAACCTACTTGTCGGGTATCATGGGGAACTAAAGGTTAACCTTTTTCATAATACAAGGATTATATAGGGATTATACTGCCCCAAAAAGGTTCAAGGTTACCTACTCTACTTCTAGGGCAAAGCCCACCTCCTCGTCTGACGGGACATCCGTGAGATGCGCTTCGCTGTCGGACTCCTTCCGGCTTTCTGGTCTGGAGGTTCTGGGCTTGTGGGCAGCCGCGTAACCGTGTACTTGATACTTTCCATACTGTAGGAACCTCAATAAGCTGAGCAGGGGTTTGGGGGCTACTGTAGTATAACTATTTCCTCGGCCCAATATTGGTATTCGTTCACGCTTCTGTATTGACATCTTCTGCTTCCCTTTCCTTAGCAAGTTCGACAAGATCATGGTCGTTGCATGGCAAGTGCCAATACTCCTGACACACTATCGGCGATGGCGGATAGTTGCCATGAAAGAAGAGATCGTCATCGTCATCATCATCACCATCATATTCACCATTCTGGCCGATATTGTCGTCGTAAGGATGTCGTAGGCGAAGTCGCAGCCATCCTCCACCATCGTAGTTGCTCTCATCGTCATCTGCTTCAGCATCATTCTGATGTTGCCATGCAAAAGATCGTAGCGACTAAAACACCAGAAAACGCATCAGCCCTTTAGGAAACCAACAGACAAAAAAAAAAAAAAAAAAGCAAACAGAACGCCCAAAGCAGACTAAACCCTGAACTCCGAAACCATAAACTTGGCTGGTGCAGGAGCAGTCCTGGTTCGAGGTTGATCGCCTGGGCTCTGAACGAAAACTCACAGTGCAGGGGCCACGAAACCGACAGCTGCTGTTGACTCCCTAAACCCTAAACCCTAAACCCTAAACCCTAACGGAACTAACACTCTCATTTCTTGCACTGCTGAACCGGTTCATCATGGAGGAGCCTTGACTCTATCAAAACCCCTAAGTTGCCCCTAAAGTCCTAGTATGAACGCTAAACCCAACTTCAAAACTCCCATGTAACACGCGGCAGGCGAATTGCCTGAGGGGTGGTGGAGCGCCCTGAGGCTCCTGACACACGGTGGTTCATCGTCTAGGCTGCTTAGGGTTAGGGCTTGGGGTTGGGGTTTCAGCACCGGTGAGGCATGAATGCAGCAGGATGTTCGTCTTGCGGCATGCTGTCCTCAAACCCTGGAATGCTTGCAATACAAAACGAATGATCAAGTGCTGCTCTTCTGAACATTGTCATGAGTCCGACCATGCACACAACTGATGATAACTGATACGAGATGAGTAGTATGGATACTTGATATTCGACGTTGACTTTGGATTCAACAAAATTCTCCCTGGAGAAGCCACTGCCGGCCTCGGGGCGGCGGCATGCTCCTAGCGCTGCGGCCACAAGCTCCTGTCCAAAGTGCCCATGCCAACCCTGTGGATTTCAATTCAAGTTCGAGTGCAAGTGTGTGTGTGTGTGTGTGCGTGCGTGTACGTATGTATGGATGTATGTATGTATGTATGTATACATGTATACGTGTATACCTGTATAAAGATATTACATATATACATATAAAGATATATACATATATACACATACATGCAGAAACTTATTTATTTATTCATACATACATACATCCATGTATGCATACATACATATGTATCTATCTATATACATATATATATATATATATATGTATATATGATATACACAAACATACGTTCACACGTATGTATAATTGTTCCGATATGCGTCGATCTACACAAACGCTGCGCATCCGTACAGTATGTGCAATAGATCGCAAAAAACAGGTATGTATGCATATGTATGTGTATGTGTACATAGGTATATATGTGTGCACACATACATATGTATATATGTGTGTATACATGTAGACATGTGTGTGTGTGTGCGTATTTGGGCATGTATGCATGTAGGTACGTGTATGTTTGTATGGATGTATGCCTGTGTATATACGTATATATGTATCTCTATTTATATGCACATATAAATGTGTATGTATTCATTTATGCCACTCAAAAAACATCATAGCGCTGCCGGCAGTGGCTACCTTCAGCCCATCGCAGAAGTCTGTCACAAGCCGTTTTCACGGAGGGCCGGCGATCGGGCTAAGGTCCTCAGCTGTCCGCTGCAGATCCTGGCAGCTGCAAGTTCGGTGTTGGTGCACCGGTTTGTTTTGATCGGGAAGGGCTGTTATTTCGAGGAGTACTGCTGTTGAAGCACAACCCACTCATGTTCCATACAGAAGCGTGTCGAGCTGTGAAGCCTTGCAACATGCTACTACGAAATTCCGGAAGAAGCTCATGCTACACAACTGTTTCAACCCTACGCAGGGCGCACCCTGGCAGCCAGCGCTGCTACCTCAGAGCCGACAACGGAGTGCAATGAAGATACTATAGAGGCCTTTCGGTTTAGAATAGGGTTATACTATAGTTGTAATACGGAACCCCCAAAATAGTATAAGTATTTATTTAAGCCCGCTTAGGCCTTCTATTACCTGTCTGCCCTGCTCAAACTAAGCCTCGAGCGGCCGGAGCCGTGGTGGCCGGGCCCTCGGCGACGGCTTCGACCTCTGAGACCCCGGATGCCTCGGAACATCGAAGAAAACAGCTAAAGAATATAGGGGCCTTAATAAATATGAACAGGGCTCTGGGGTATACTATATTACAAATATTATAACAAGGAATAATGACCTATACAATTTGGGGGGGGGTCTTTTTTATAATCATAGTATAGTACACTCCTAATACTGCAGGTCTTCGTGTCTTTGCACTGAAACAGTTTCAATCATAAGGCCGAATCCACGTCGTAAAACTATGCAAAACACCAAAGCCCTAAACCCTAAACCCCTAAACCCTAGCAAAACACCAAAACACCAAAACGGGGCCCCCCGGAATCTGCCTCAATCGGAGCCTCCTCCGCCACCTCCGGCGCTTCTGCCGGAGCTTCGCCCTCCGGCACCCGTGCCTCGGAGACCTGTCGTGGGTTTGGGTTTGGGGTTTGGGGTTTAAGGTTTAGGGTTTAGGGGTTCAGGGTTTAGGGGTTTAGGGTTTAGGGGTTCAGGGTTTAGGGGTTAAGGTTCGGGGTTAGGGGTTTAGAGGTTTAGGGTTTAGGGGTTTAGGGTTAAAGGGTTTTAGGGATTAGGGTGTCGTGGGTTGAGGGAAGCTCCTTACGAAGATTCTGAGTAAAACTAACTTAGGATCCCTTTTCAGGTCCCAACAATAATACGGCACACTCGTACCAAGGACCCCGGAATGGGATGCCAATTTAGGCGGAGAAGAAGGAGGAGTAGGCGTAGTTGGAGTAGTAGTAGTAGTAGTAGTAGTGGTAGTAGTAGTAGTAGTAGTAGTAGCAGCAGGTGCAGCACTAGAAGTGGTAGTCGCAGCAAATGTTGTTCTTGTGATGCTGGTACTAGCGCTGGTACTAGTGCCTAAGCTTATGTAAAATTTCCAGAGGTTACATTGTTCTTTTTCTAGGCGCTCTAATGACCCTAATGGTCTCAACACTTCGAGTAGTTTTCCTCGGTTTTGCCAGGCTTTCCCGTGTCTATCAAACTTTCCCATGTTGCCCGATGCATATCCCATATAAGAACCGCCAATGTGTCTCCAATCTTTCCCATGTTGCCCATTTACACAAGGAAAACGGACAATCGGGAAACCCTTCAATTTTACCTGCATGACTTCTTCTCGTCTTGTCGGGATGTGCCTAGATCCCACAGCGTTCGTAGCTTTTTGTACGGTTTCCTTTCTCCGAGTTCTGAAAGGGATCCTGTGCATTTTGTAACTTTGGGCGTTGGGAACTGACTAGATTCAGCACTAGATACGGCCGTTATGTGTACCTGGTGACGAAAACTTAGTATGCATGCCTGCAGCCGGATGATGTATGTATGTATGTATGTATGCATGCATCGATGTATGTATCATTCATACATACGTACATACATGCATGCGTACATACGTGCATACGCACATGCATGCATACACACGTCCGCTTGCTCATATGATCCTGCTTCCAACGATACTTGTCCTTGCTGTGGGTATGTGCTGTGGGTATGTGGCCATTGCATCACTAGACCCCTTAATCCCAGAGCGTAGAGTAGGAACATGGCTGGGTCATTGCTGGCGGCCTCAGGGGTGTCGTGTGCATCTGCATCCTCGTTGTCCTACAGACAAGCCCGGGTTTTGGGCTTAGGTAGTAGGGTCTCGGGGAAGCTGAATTGGCTTTGGATACAATGTCACTGTCCAAACCCTTCAAAGCCAGGGGCTCTGCTCTCATCCACTCCTCAGTAACCTCTTCCACGGTGGCCGACGCGCGATGGTGGGCCTTCCGCACGGTTTAGGGTCTAGGGCTTGGGCTTTAGCAATCTCTGGCACCATGTGGAAAGCAGCGCAACCTAATGAACGCTGAGCCGCAGAGCACCGAATTGAGGATGTGCGTAGACGCGATAAAGTTCATGCAATCATCGAAGCCCGACTATCACTTGGACAATGAGACCACGAGGTCATCTCGAATCTAAACCCTCATCCGAAAACCCTAAACCCTGAACCCTAAGCCTTCAACCCAAACCCGCAACCCTAAACCCGAAACCGTAATCCAATATCGCACACTCTGAAACCCTCGAATCGTGGACTAGAAAACCGCCCAGCCACCTCCGCGGCTTCGGCGGCGCCTGTGAGGGACGAGGGCTTGCGAGCAGCTGCAGGGTGGCTCTTAGATAGGGTTGAGGGTTTAGGGTTGAGGGTTTAGGGTTGAAGGTTTAGGGTTGAGGGTTGAGGGTTTAGGGTTAGGTCCCTCTTAGTAGTGTCTATAACTCGTTCCCACCAATCCTTGCCATAAAAACCCAAAGTAATGTTGGGGGCCTTGCAACGGAGAACATGTTTCGTCTGCAAGGGCTTTAGGCTTCAGGGCTTGCTTTACTATAACAGTATATCATAGTATGATTATATTAAGGAAGGCCTTGCTTTACTATAATAAAATATCATAGTATGATTATATTAAGGAACCCTAAGAAATGGTTGTTGCATGGATTCATGCCCGTATCTCGCCCTGAATGGGCTTTGGGAGTCGATCCGATAATCGTCCCTACATCATTTTGGGTTTGGGGGCTTAGGGGCTTAGGGTGTAAGGATGTTAGGGAATACTGATGTACTGGCGATAGAGTGTGATTGGTGCTAGTGATTCAGACAGAAGGCTCAGGAAACTGATGCTGCCAAACCTGGGAATAGCATAAGTATCGCTTTGTTCTTTAGCACCGCCGCATGTTGATGAAACAGAAGATGGTGAGGTTGACGGGGCTGATCATGATGAAGATTACTATGTTGATGAGTGCACTGTGACGATAGCGATGCTCATGGTCATGTCCGTTGCTCCTGCGGCAACGCTGCCAAAAAGGAAGCACAATCACAATACGAACGATCCGAATCACAGGACAGTGCAACAACCCATGATAAGACTGTACGAGAAGCAGCAACCAGAATGGGTCAACATGGTAAATAGGTGCCCAAGAATGTGATTGCAGTAAAGGAACGATGATAAAGCTTCACGAAGAAAGTGATGATGATCGTACCTTACTCTTAAAATCTTCTAAACTACCTTACTCTTGAAATCCTCTAAACTACCTTACTCTGAAAAATCTTCTAAACTACCTTACTCTTCAAATCTTCTTAACTGCAAACTCCTCAGCCACACCCTGGCACCTTGCAGGGCGGCCAGCAGCTTTTGCCGACCCTGCGTGCCAAGGGTTTAGGGTTCAGGGGTTTAGGGTTTTGGGTTCAGGGTTGAGGGATTAGGGTTTAGGGTTTAGGGTTTGCCGTAGAATGGCGCATAAGCAGAATATCTTGCGACAGTGTCAGAGTGTGTCGTCGTATGACGATTCGTCGTCGGAGCCTGATTGTGGACGGCTCTTTCTTTAATTCTCCCACCCCGCGCCGTCTAAGGCGGCCAAACCACCCAAACCTACTCCTTTTCGGGTTTGGCACCTAAACTCATTCCATGGTTTTCTCTCTCTCTCTCTCGCTCTCTCCCTCTCTCTCTCTTCATGCTTGTTAATGAGAGCAGGCAGGGCAGGGCAAGGGCACCGATGGAGGGCTGGGCCCCGCAGGGCTCAGGGGCGGCCAGGGGGGGGGGCAGGCAAGGCCCAGGGCCAAAAAAAACAAGGGCGCCAAAAACACCAAAATTGCGGTTTTGTGCAGGTCACCGGCCTGGAGGCCCCTAGGTCCTTGAATTCTGCTCTGGAGGCCCCCCTGCGGGGGTCCTTTCTGGAGGGGGCCAAAAAATCTTCGGGTTAGGGAAACAGGCCCGACAGCAAAGCAACTAAGACCGTTGACAACAACATCGAAGGCAAGATGACTGCATGACCTCGTAATGCTTGCAGAGAGAAGAAAGCATGGCATTTCCATGTCTACTGTTCTATTCCGGCCTACGTAAAGCCCAAAACCCAAAACCGTAAACTCCAAAACTCCGAACCCCAAACCCAACACCATAACACCCCAAAACGCTAAACCCTAAGCCTCAATCAAGTGTCAACCCTAAACCCTAAACCCAACATTCCCAGTATCAATACTACTACTATTACTCTTGTTAGTATCGTGACTACTACCATTAGTATTGGTATGTGCATTACTAATAACCCAAATAACCCTTGTAAGCCTTATAACCCCTATAACCCTTAGAACCCTTACAACCCTTATAACCCTGATAACCCTTGCAACCCTTACAACCCTTGCGACCCTTACAACCCTTACAACCCTTTTGACCCTTACATTATGACCCTTATTCCCTGCCTCGATTCGTTGGCTCTCGTTGCCAGCGCTTGCTGCTCTCAGGGCTCCTCCAGTAGCGGCGGTTTAGGGTTTAAGGGTGTAGGGGCTTAGGGTTCAGGGCTTAGAGCTTCGGGCTTGGTCAGGGTTTAGGGCTTAGGGGTCAGGGTTTAGGGCTTCGGGCTTAGGGCTCTTAGGGCTTAGGGTTTAGGGCTCAGGGTTTAGGTCTTAGGGATTACCATAGGTTTTCTACGATTCTACCAACGGTGTAAGTGTTTTTTGCGTCCGCTTTCCGTCTGCACGATCCAGTTTAGGATTTAGGGCTAATATAGGGTTTAGGTTTAAGGTTTCTGCAAGATCACGACGACATGATCAGAAAAAACTACTCTCTGATTACTGTCAGGTTACTGCAGTATATCGTTGCTATACGGTTGCTACCATTAGACTAATTATAAGGTTTAAAAAGAAGGTGCGTATAAGAAAACTATGAAGATTCTATGAGGTTACTATGAGATTACTACGAGGTTGCTACAAGACTGCTATAAGGTTGCGATTAGGTTTCTGTGGGTTTCCACAAGAAGGAGGCGAGTTTGCACTGCAAGGGGAGTGTAGCTGTAGCTGTCACGACTGTATATAAGCACCGAGTGGGACTCTCTGTCGAAGTGGTAGCCCATCAGCTTCTTATCTCGCTCAGTCCACCCCCCAAGCTTGCTTATCCAAGAGAGGAGCGTCGCCTTCAAGATTACGATAAGGCTACTCTAAGGTCGGTATTTACTATAATAAGGCTACTATCAGGTTCCTACCCCTTCACTATTCCTAAAACCCTCAGGCAGTGAGGCCTTTTGTTTAACCCCCACAGCAATCACAAGGAAACTGCTTTAACAAATTAAGGGTCTACATGCATCAGAACCATATCAGAACCTCTGGAAAAAGCTGTGGATTTGGGGCTTCGAACTCAGGGGTTTACGATCATCGTTTACGGGTTAGGGCAAAGGGTTCTGGTTGTTCCGAATGTTTGCTTCTTTCAAGATGTTATGGGTGTGGAGTAGGGTTCTTGGAATGCGAGTTTTCTTTGCCTCACAGGTGCCACAAATTGCCACAAGTTGTCATGCTGCTTGAAAATGTATGGTGCGAGGGGTCGGACTTTGCTGAACTGTGCGGCGTGTTACTCAGACGAGATGTCAGTCCGATGTCCTAGGATGCTTTGCAAAAGGGCTTATAGGGCTTCCCTCCATTGAATAAGAGCGCTTGCATTGCAAGGCTTATAGTTGCGCATAGGGTGGCAAGAAGGTGCCAGTTCTCGGTCTTATGTGAAGTGTTACTGGATGCTTCCGAACGTTTGGAAGCTTTGTGTGTGAGATGTTTACAAGGTGTATATTGGGTGGTCTGTTTTCATAAAGGGTGTAGGGCTTGCTTGAAGACTAAGGTGAATAAAGTTTGATGTTCTACCTTCATATACTTTTATCAACTTCATGTGTATGGAGGATAAGGGGACACAATTACCAATTGTTCAGACCCCATAGCACCAGAATCAGGTTAGCTACCAGTTGGAAGTACTTGTCAGGCTTGCATCACCGCAAAGCCGCGGAACTCTATCAGTATAAGGTTACTAACTATATGAGTACTATGAGGCTGCGACAAGGTTACCAGTACTTTAAGTACGGATAGCATAAGGTTATTGTAAGGTTGCTATAAGGTACGTGGCTTCGGTCAAGCCCGTGCCTGCTTGCTGCATGAGCTCCAGGCGGGCGCGGAGGACTCAGCCAAGAAGTCTTCATGGTAATGAGCTCTAACATTGTACGTTATAACAGATTCTAACGCGCTATTGCAGTATGTTATACTGCTATATTCTGTGCTATACCATTATGTACAGCAAGACCCGGAAAGGATTCTCGACGCATGCCCGAGCAAACGCCGACGACGCCTCCACTGCGTGGACGGGTCTAAGACCTGGGCTGTCCCTTCGGCGATCGAGGGGCACTCCCAGCATCCATGCCGAAAAGCGCCTAAGCAAGAAAGCCAGTGTCGCAGTCGGAGAAAACAAGAAGTGCAAAAGAAATCGGCCAAACCCTTACACCTAAAACCCTAAACCGGTAACAGTACTGTAATTATGGATGCACCCTTTGGTTTCGACTTTCGTAGACTCAGAGTGGTCCAGAGCTTCGCACAAAGGCAACTTATATGGTTTCGACGACATTGCCATAAGGTTACTCGAACTATAAGGTTGCCACAGGGTGATTATCAAGTGAATAAAGGTTACGAGGTTACTATAACCATAAAGCTACTATGAGGTTGCTGTAAGGAGGACAGGGTCTGTAAGTCACTGTAACCACACGGTTCCTATAACTGTGCAAATTATACTTGGAGGGTCATGGGGCTTCGTAAGGTTATAAGTACCTTAATCGGAGTTATACGTAATTATGGTTAAAGTTACCTCATTTATGACCCTAGTTACTATGTCCCAGGATCCTCGAAGTAGGGCTACTTCTAGGGAAAGTCCGCACTCGACTGTCCAAGTGGTTTGCTGGGAACGGAAAGTTTCCCGCACTGGAGGAACCTTACAGAAACTATGCAGTAACTTTAGAGTAGCCCCAAAGTAACCCTATAGTTGCGGTGCTGAAGTAAGATCAAACCAACTGACTATCCACCTTAATAGTAGCCTCAGAGAGCTTACAGCAGCCTCATATCAACCTTACAATTAAAGGAAGGAAGCATATCCACCTCTAGTCAGTACTCAGCAGTCCCAATGTCAGAGAAAAGGCAAACTATCCGAACGCCCAATGTTATTGATATTGAGCATCGTCATCATCACACCCAGGATCACCAGCATCACCATTGGCGCCTTCATCCCAATCGGAGAATTCGGCGTTGTCGCCGCCATTGTAGTCAACACCGTCGTCAGCATCAGCAACGCAACATTATACATTATGGCAGTGGTTCTCGCCGATGTCGTCGTCCTCGCCACCGTCGTGGTCACCACATCGACTTTTGTCAGACATCGAATCAGCCGCATGGTTGGTGATGATACTTTAGACTGACTTTGATGATAACGACAGGCGTTCTTTCGGAACCGGCAGCAAGCTGGGAGCCCGGGCGTAAACCGGCGACGGCAGCACCAAATCAATCGCAGCGTTCGAGCAAACCTCGGGCAGCAAGATCCTCCATCATGGCTAAAGTAATCTTACACTTTATATTTATGCGAAGCTTTACAGGAAAACAAACCTTATAGTTATAGCAGCCTTAGAGCTATGGTAACCTGGTAACCTTCTAGTTCTGGTAACCTTATAGTTAGGGTAACCTTGTCGTTATGGTAACCTTATCGCGATGGTAGCCTTATCGTGATGGTAACCTTATTGTTGTGGTGTCCTTTGTTATCGCAACCTTACAGTTAGCAATTCTGTAGATGCAGTAACCGTTTAAACAGCGTAACCTAACCTGAAAATCATGGTGACTCGAAACCTGATAGTCATAGTAACCTTACAGTCACAGCAACCATTTTGGTTGCAGAAACCTTTACGTTATGGAAACCTTCTAGATATAGTAACCATTTAGTTATAGCAACCTCATAGTTATAGTAACCTGAGAGCTACGGAAACCAAATCGCTGCGGCAACCCTATAGTTACAGTACTTTGATAGCTAAAGTAGCCTCAGAGTTCTAGCAAGCTTAGAGGTATGGTCTCTTCGAGTTCTAGTACCCTTAGAGTTATGGTAACCTGATAGCATTGAGATAGCCAAAGGTCAGGTTTGGAGACCTCAAAATGAAGGTAGGTAGCATTAAGGATCTCCGATACAAGGACTCTTATTTTGGGATTATCCCACCCACCTTCATCCCACCCTTGGAGCCCTAGGTAAGGTCCCGGAACAATCCGGTGGAGTTCGGATTCAGCGCCCAGACCAATGATCGGAAGCAAAGGTCTGAATGATCCTGGCAACACATCGGGAAAGCTTGGGTTTAGGGGTTTAGGGGTTTAGGGGTTTGGGGGTTTGGGGGTTTAGGGCTGGGCTAAGCGATCGAGGGTTTGGGGTGAGAGGGGTTTTAGGGGGTTTAGGGTGTGAAATCTTTCGCACACCTGAAGCCGAATACTGCTCGCTCTTTTCACCAAGATCCTTCGGGCTTCCGATGACAGCTGAGGGCAAGGAGCGGCGACAAGGTGGCCCAGTTTACCACGCTGGAGTTTGCATGACCACGTTCTGAGGTTGCAATTAGAACTCTAAGGTTACTAATTATAGCTGCTCTGTATCTAGGTTACGAAAGCTCTGAGTTTACTATGAGGTTGTTACAAGGCAATGCCGGTAGGGCCAGGTGCTCGAGGAAGACGGTGCGAAGCTTCTCGTTCTCCTGAGCAGGACAAAGCAGACCTGTCCTAATTGAATATAACTTAGGGTTATTTCACGGGTTGCTATAGGTGTCATTGTTACACAGGTTACTCAAAGGGGCTTCCAGTTTCAGTTAGGGAAGAGGGTGCGTGCATGGACAGCTGGTGGTCGTACTGCTATTGCAGAAGGAAGGAATAGGAGCAGTGGTAGAATAATACGTTGTGTTCGAGAAGTAGTAGCCGTGGTCGTGGCATGGTCGTCTTCGTGCTTCTTGCTATCACTATCGGAATGGTAGCAGCGGGTGGCGTCAATTTGCCGCTGCCTTTCCTGTTTCAGCGCATTTTCTGCTTACCTTGACCATGACGCTGGCGACGGTCACGGCCAAAGCGACCACGTCGACCACAACGACCAATACCACGACCCAAACTTATCTTGAAGTATTTAGGCCCCTATATTCCATGCATTCTTCTGAAAGGAGTCTCCGATCTAAAAAGCCACATATCCTCCCTGCTAGCTGGCCTTTGCCAGGGTTGCCAGCTTCGCCTGCGCCAACACACAAGGATGCCGTTTGGGGTTCCAGGTTTGAAGATTTGGTGTTTAGGATTTAGCGGTTTATGGTTTAAGTTTGAGGATTTAGGGGCTTATGGTTTAGGGGACCAAGGTTTAAGGTTTAGGTGCCATCCTCGCCTGTCGAAATTAGATTCAAAGGCTGCGACTTTCATGTGTCGGCTCTAGGCTAATCTCTACAGCCCCAGTCCTTCCAAAAACAAAAGCAAACGAAACAATAATGATAATTGTTTGTGTATTAGGTGTATATACATATATATATATTCACTTAACTATATTTCTATGTATTTATTCATTTAGACATATGTATGTGTGTATATATATATACACATGTTTGTATGTGTATGTATATATGTATGTATATGTATATGGAGCCTCAAACCCTATTCAGAGAAACGCTGTCAAAACCTAAACATCAGAATCCGAAAAATCCTGAAAATCCGTCCCCTCAGCCTGCATCTCACACACCGTGGCATAGACCTCTCGCTGGACGACCTGGAGCACCCCAGGTGGGACGTCCTAAAACCCGAAAAGGCCCTGGACAGGAACCCGAAACTCTAAAAACCCCAAGCCCTAAATCCACCAAAACAGCAGCTTAAGCTTTCAGAATGGAGCAGGTAGCAAATACTACAGTAGAAGCCAGAAAGTTGGAACATCCTTATCCTCATTCCCTTGAGGCAAAGTATAGGAACTCCCAGCACTAATCGTCCTAAATCCCTGCTCCAACTTTCTGGGGTTCACTATACACCGTTTCCCAAGTACCGACATTCCAACTAAGCTCTGAAGACCTTGGCTCCCCCCGTTCTCGGCGGGCCCTTGAAACCCAGTACATATAGGGGCCGGAGTAGCTAGAACAGGGTTTGCGGGTATATCATACTATAACCAGATTAAGGAACCCGCACAATCGTATTGGTAATTATTGAGGCCCCTTTACTACATGCGGATACACTGAACGGCCTGGACACTCGTAGAGCTACAAAAACCCTCCGTATCTCGCATCATTGCTTTTAGTACGTGGCACAAGTTGCCATCACTG
The DNA here is from genome assembly GCA_003297005.1 of Symbiodinium sp. clade A Y106. Lineage (NCBI taxonomy): Eukaryota > Dinophyceae > Suessiales > Symbiodiniaceae > Symbiodinium > Symbiodinium sp. clade A. Next base: position 67,022 of record BGNK01002188.1, on the reverse strand, counting down.
GACAGCAAAATGCCCTTAACCCTAAACCCTCTGAACCCCATGGCCTCCAAACCCACTGAACCCCATGGTCCCCGAACCCTAAACCCTATGAGCCAAGTGCAGAAAATCACACATTCGCCTGGTGCACTCGACCTTGCACGCGCTCCTCCACCAGCACCCGCACCTGTCGCATACCAGGGTCCAAAAACCCTTACCAAAACCCTTTGCAAAACTCTCATAAAACTCTTGTAAAACTTAACACCTTGTTAAGATCGCAGAAATTCCGTTTACATCTTCATAAATAAGTTAAACACCTTCAAGAAAGCCTATAAGGACCCCTGTACACGGACTTCTAAGCCCTCACAACCCCCTGAAACACCCTCAAACAAAACCTAGAAAACCCTATAAACCCCCTGCGACCTACGAATCACCCACGGGTTCCGAGGCAGTCATGGCTTTGGGGTTCAAACCTTCAGCTTGCATGGCTCTGAGGGTGAGGTTTAGAGTTGGTTGCACTGATCGAAAATCTGAGGTTGGCTCAGGTTTGTGGCTCGAGCTCCCTGTGGGGCGCGTAGGCTTTGCAGCTGTGTAGAACGGGCGAGGGTTTTAACTGTTTCGGAACAGGCCTCAAACTGCTCTGCATCCCAGCTTTTAGCAAGTTGCCATTTCGCGTCTGGTGGAGTTGCGCTCGGCACTCCACACACACACACACACACACACGGTCGAGTTTCTCACCCGCTTGCTGCAGCAAGCGGTGAGGTACTCACCACGGCACTGGTTGAGAGGCAGTACTCCCACTTCCTCCTTCTGCTATCTAGCTTGGAGAATGTCATGTTGACTGAGGGCAGGGGATACCGACTGTGACCGAGACAACGGGGCGGAATTACCACCTAATCTTACCCCTAACTGCGGTCCGCGGTATCCCGGCGAAGCAGCTCCTGACAAGTCGCAAATCGCACCATACCGGGATTCAGGAAATGGAGTCTCGAGTCATCCATACTTGGAGGTTCAAGGGCAGTTATAAGTGGGGTTATAAGTCCCCTAATATGGGTTATAAGTATAGTTACCCCAATTATAACCCTACTTATAACTACCCATGAACCTCCAAGTAAGCCCTAAACGCGAAACTCTTTACTTCGAAGTCCAGCATCTTAGCATCAGAGCGGGTCACACCACCACTCGCCAGCTTCATTCCGACTCCCAAACCCTAAACCCTAAACCCTAAACCCTAAACCCTACACCCTAAACCCTAAACCCTAAACCCTACACCCTAAACCCTACACCCTAAACCCTAAACCCTACACCCTAAACCCTAAACCCTAAACCCTAAAGCTAAGCCCCTGACCCGGAGCCGAAATCCGATACGAAACCTCTAACGAGGACCTCCAATCCCACAGGTCCTAGGATTCTGAGTGGCCCCTTTATAATAAGGGTACCCTTTTTCCTACTATTCGGGTTTAGTAAGGGGATCCGAAAATAGAAAGGGCAAAAGGGTACTACTCAGGAACCTAGGGGGCATCCTCGGCCTTCAGCCCCAAAACCCAGCCCTTTGACCCCTTTTAGACCCCTCAGAACTCACCCCACCAAACCCAAATTCTTGCAAACCCTACACCTTCAATCCTGAACCTTAAACCCTAAACCGCGAATCCCGAAACTCTAAGCCCTAAACCGTAAACCCCGAAAACTAAACAGCACAAGTAGCCTTCTCCATCTCTGCTGCAAGGATTGCGTCCAGCTGCTGCTGCACTCGCTCCTGGCAGAAAGGTTTGCGGCTTTGGTGGCATTTAAGGATTTTAGGTGGGTTTACGGTGTTTGTTGGCTTTTGGGCCTTAGAATTGGGTTCAGGGTTCAGGGCTTATGGTTTACAAGTTAGGGTTGAGGGCTTAAGGCAATATTCCGCGAAATTGCTTCTGCAGATAGCAGGATTACCACGGAAGAGTGGTCGTGTGCATGCGGCTGTTACTAACGGCTCTCGATGCTGCCCGTTCTGGTTCACAGTCCTTAAAGTCCCGAATAGTTGTCCCCAAAACCCGTTCCCCCATATAGATGTTGTGTTATATTGTATTATATATATATATACATATATAGTAGCCTACATTATATCATAGTATACTAAGAGCCTGGCAGCCTTGCTACCACGACAGCGGACAACGCCAGTGATGTTTCTGCTCATCAATCCTGGTCTCATGGTTGCAGCTGCCGCGCCCGATATTATAGTATATGATGTCGCATTATATGATAGTATATTTTCGTATATGATAGTATACACTATATAGTATATTATAGTATATTACCGTATTTAATAGCACATCATCGCATACTATAGTAGATTGTTATAGCACTCTGGTAACCAGGGATCTCCTCCACGATCGCATGCACTCGGACAGCCTGCGACGTGCCAACGTTCGGCTGGAAATTCGGATTCGAGGAGGGTTTTGGGTTTAGGGCTTAGGGTTTAGTACGGTTTAGGGGTTTAGGGCTTAGGGTTTAGGGATTTAGGGCTTAGGTTTTTTTTTAGGGTTTAGGGTTTAGGGGTTTAGGGCTTAGGATTTAGGGGTTAGGGGTTTAGGGCTTAGGATTTAGGGGTTAGGGGGTTAGGGGTTTAGGGTTTGGGGTTTAGGGGTTTAGGGCTTGTAGGGTTTATAGGGTTTATAGAGTTTAAGGCACAAGCATAGGGCCAGCTGCAAGGTCCGGAAGCATGCGAAGGCAAGACTTCAGGAAACATGTCAACTACGATCATGGCATGCAGAAGAGGATTACTATAAGATTAGAAAACTTCCATGCGGGTATTTCCGAAATCTTGCAGTTGTTGGTTCACTGTAAACGCATGTATGCATGCATGCATTCGTAAAGCCATGAATGTATCCATAACTATGAACACAAACTAGTCTCTGCGCATGCGTGCTTTGCATTCGCGGGCATCTGTACCTCTGCGAGCTGATGAACCTTAATTACGCAGAAGCTTGCTTAGCCATAATCATAGTACCGGCATGCTGTACCGCAAAAGAGTTCGTAAACTTACCTCTTCAGCGACTTGTCCGTCGATCGGTTTGTTGTTCAGTTGCTGTCGCTGAGTAAATACATGGGGAGCACAGGCATGCATGAGTACATACAACCAGTGGTAGGAAGATTCAACCGTACGCCGTAGGTGCGTAAACATGGACACATGTTCGAAGTTAGCACTGCCTGCACATATATATATATATATATATACACTTGAGTACGCACGTACATGTATGTCACATGTATACACCCAATAAAGCGCACAAGCACAGCAAACTGGTGAGCGATGTCCCATAGACACCCATGTGTATAACAAAGACCACTACGCTTGGGACATCCCTGTAAACCCTTATGCTTGTGTTCTCTCGGGACCACTAAACTATTCCGAAGTATTTACATCATGTATCTGAGCATCTATGTATGTACTGTAATGTTTGAGCCTGTAAGATTGGAATAGGAGAGTGCATATTGTCCAGCCTGCGCCTCCATCCGCCTGTCGACCTGGCAGGGAAGCTGCCGACATGGTCGTGTCTGGGGCTTGCGTCTTAGAGTTTCGGGTTTAGGGTTTGGGGTTTAGAAGGGACAATCTGCCATGCTTCTGAGAAGGGCCCTCAGAAACGCCCCTGCAACCCCGCCCAAAGCCTCCAGGTGAAAGTCTCGAATTCGATTCTCCATGTCTTGCCGGGCATCTGCCATCTCTGCCTTCGAAGCGATTGAATGGTGCAGGCAGTCGTTGCGCAAAGTTCCGCCGTTCCTATGAACGCCTGAGTTTTCCTGGTATCACTATGTTTCTGATGCTTGGTGTTCTGCTGGTGATGATTGGTGCCCTTCTGGTTCTTGTCAGTAGTATGTGTTGGCAATACCAGCGTCGTAAATGTCATGTTAGTGCTTTTGAGTGGTAGTGACTCGGTAGTGAGTCTAGTCATGTTCGTTCTTTCCGAGCTTTGTTTAAAGCAATGATTGCCACACTTTCTCAAATGTCTCTTCAGAAGTGTGCCCGCTGTCCTTTTTGCTGCCCTATGTACAGCTATTGCAAAAGAATGCTCGTTGTTCTTAAGACTTCTTAGGCGAGTCTTAAGTTATTGACGTCGATCATGGCATTCTGACTATTGCAGCTTTGTCAGCTTTACTGTTACGACCTGACTGCCCGCATCCACTTCACGCATAACCCCACTCCTTAAACCTTTAGGGTTTAGGGTCTCAAGACCCGAACAGCCTAAACCCTGCACTCCACATACTACTGCACGAGCAGTCGCAGCTTCCCGACAGAGGCACCTCCATCCGCCGACGCAGCGCATCCTCCGGAATGGCGATGATTATGACGGCGATGGCGATGCTGAGGATAGTAGTGCTCTTGATGACGGTCATCGTGATCATCACAACCATCAGCACCACCGCCATCATTGTCACATACCATTATCATAATGTTCTGTGTCATGCATACTTAGTATTGAGGCCGAGTCATGAAGAAACACACGAAGTGTGTTGCATCATTGCGATTACGAAGCTAGTTTGTTCTATGTTGCTACATGTAACTGTACGCATTTTGGAATTCTGATCGCGTTGTCCTTCGATTAGGGGGCCGAAAGACAGGGTAAACAAAAGGATTCTATATCTCGGGCAGAAGCGCCCTTTTCCGGTCGATTCCTTCCGTCGGTGTGCTGATTTTGCCAACTACGACGAATTCCTACGTCGTCCGTTCTGAACCACTTTCAACTTAAACCCCTAAACCCTAAACCCTTCGAAACCTTAAACCCCTTAACCCTAAATCCCTAAACCCCTAAACCCTAAACTCCTAAACTCCTAAACCCTAAAGCCCTAAAGCCCTAAAGCCCTAAACCCTAAACCGTAAACCCCTAAACCCCTCTGCGGCCGAGAGTCATCTGCCAAGCGTCGAACCTTCGAGTCGTAAACGCTCTCGTCGCTTGTGCTGCGGTTGATCTCCTTTAAGGTTTAGGGTTTAGGGTTTGGGGATCAAGCTTGCTACCATCATCACGACCATCGATATACATGATTATGATCCTAAACCATTCGAAAAACAAACCTATGGCCGTAGAATGATCTGCAAGAAATTGCACAACAGTGCTCTGAGAAAACTGGCCTCCAAGCGCGAGATCCACAGGCGTGTCCGAACTCGGTGGTGTGCCTCAGGTACTCCCTCGTTTAGGGCTGTAGGGATTCAGGGTTTAGGGATTTACGGTTTAGGGTTCAGGGTCTGCAGCACAATTTCAGGTAACAATAGAAACCCTAAACCCTAAACCCTGCAAGGAGCAAAAATGTCCAAGAGACCGAAAAAAATCTCAGCCTCCGGCGACACAGACTTGGCCCAAGCGGGCGATGGCCACATGCATGGACTCAGTAAAGACAGCATGAGAAGATCTCTATGGCTCTACATCTGGGCAAGGCAAAGAACATCACCATCAGTCGTCAATCTGTCTTCGTTTTGCCGCTGTTCCATGGCCTATGTATATATATATATATATATACATATGACTATATGCAGTCTACTGTTGTTCTTTCTGCCTACGTTCTCACGAGAAGAACAGGAATGTACGGTGCCTGTTGCAAGTGTCGAAAGTACTGGCCAGGCCGTATGTTTCGTGACTTCAGTGCACTACGCATTGGTGTGTCTGAACCCTGTTTTCGGGGACCAGNTGCAAGTGTCGAAAGTACTGGCCAGGCCGTATGTTTCGTGACTTCAGTGCACTACGCATTGGTGTGTCTGAACCCTGTTTTCGGGGACCAGCTCCGGTCCCCGAAAGTGTGATTTTGGGGTTAAAACTGGCGTTTTGAACTACGTCGTGACGCTGTTTTTCTTCACCCCTCCTGCGTGTCGCTATGGCGCATGACGTCTCCGATCATACGCCACAGGTCTTGCTGGTGATTCCAGTGCTNCGTTTTGAACTACGTCGTGACGCTGTTTTTCTTCACCCCTCCTGCGTGTCGCTATGGCGCATGACGTCTCCGATCATACGCCACAGGTCTTGCTGGTGATTCCAGTGCTTCCACTGGAAGTCACGGACCCGAAGCTCAACGGCTTTTTTGCGCTGAGCGGCAACCCCGTGGAGACTTTGTTTCATCCACGTCCACAGACAGTCCAGACCGCAAGTACCGGCAAGCACCTTCTTCACACCCTTTGAGGGTAGCTTGTGCTTGCAGAACTTTGTCCACTGAGGGCCTCCCTTCTTCTGAGGCCTCGAATGGTTGACGGAATCCATCTTGGCACCCAAAGCGTGCTTGAGAGCAGCAGGGTAAGCTTGTGCTCCGTCCACATGCCAAATGGACTTAGGATGAACGCTTTCCTGAGTTTACAAATGACCCAGAATCGAAATGGCGATTGGAAATTGTAGGGACACGACGACGATTTTACACGATTCAAGCACAAAGCGTGGGTACCTGAGGGGGGGGTAGCATATATATATACATATTTATAGTTACAGTCATCATCAGCAGCATCATCATCATCATCAGCATCATCATCATCATCCTCTTGTGCTAAAATCCGAAACCCCAAACACTAAACCCAGGGTCCGCTCGAGAGGACATGTGACGGCAGGATGCTATTAACCCCCCGTCCCCCCCCCCCACCGGCCTACTACTACCACTACTACTACGACTACTATTACTACTACTACTACTACTACTACTCCTACTACTACTACTACTCCTACTCCTACTCCTACTCCTACTACTACTACTACTACTACTACTACTACTACTCTTCTCTCTCTCTCTCGTGGCGCGAACGTCCGAAGGCGTCCCTGCGTAGCTTTGTAAAGGGCGTGTCTTAGACACGGCTATACGTGACAGCTGTACCCAGTCGCTGTGTTTTCAGCGTTGCGTTAACTCAAAAACATGCAGACGGGACTGGAGCTCGCCCGGGCCGATAGCCCCTTTCAGCGACGAGCAAAGTTGCCGGCTTACTAATTATCAGAGAAGAACAACTGCACAATGATGATATCTGTACGGTGCGAGTCGCCTTAGTCATCGAGTGGTTATTCCACAAGGATGAAGTAGCAACTGCTTGTTGATCATCAAACATTTAAGAATTCCTAGCTTCACATCACCCTCTCAGGAGATACGAGCCGCGAAAGGTGGCGGCATCATTGTCCTCATTGGATTGTGTGTTGCACCAATGCAATGTGCAGACCGTTGTGCTGTCACAGTGTTGCCCGCCTCGATCTGGAGAAAAGGTAAGGACCTTGGTCGCCAGAACATGTCCTACAGGCACTAGTTGGTGCAGGCTGAGCGCTTGCAAAGGGATTTTCCTCTACTTGCGGTACTGCTCAGTCAACCAGATAATACTGCTCGAATCTTGTATGTACTCAAATACACCAGCTGCCGATCACAAAGCCCATACCAGCCAACGCATGCCGATCTTCCTGACACAGATGCTGGGTCATGCCGGTGTGGTAAGCTATCAGCAGGAGTCTGGTCCCTTGCCATGGCAGCGTAGCATGCGTGCAACAAGGTGAGAAGATAGTGGGCTCCTGCGTTGAAAAGATGTGCCCGGTAACTCCCCCCCGCTGCAATTGATGAGTACCATCTGCATTCTCAACAAAGAGTTGTCCCCCCTGAAATGAGGAACAGTGTAACAGCAGATTGCTCGAGCATTTCTCGTTGTACTTGTCCTTGTGTGGAGAAGCCTTGACATTCATAGATAGCGTTATCGCCGTGAAGCAGTGCGTTGGATCCCATGCCCGCACAATCCCCGTCAGTGCTCGCACTACCCAGGGATACAAACGTGCGTGGATGTTGACACCGGTCATGGGTCCCCTCACCCATGCGCCAACAGTGAAGCGCTTCGGCCTCACTTCCATGCTCCCTGCATCATCTTGAACCCATCTGAGCGACTTATCAGACGGCAACATGCCTAGCAAGCGTTCGATCTGCCGCCACGTTGCTTGCCCACAGCCAATGAGTCCAAAGGCTAAGGCATCGGCCTGATTTTGCGGTGGCGCCTGTATGTCTGCAACATCCACTCCCCGTATGAGGTATATGTGCAGCGCAAGAAACTCAGTCCTCAAGGCCTCTTCATAATAGCTGAGAGGTCTCGTGCCCGCCATGTAGACATTAAAATGTACATGAGGATCCTGCACAAGCTGCACCTCCGCAGTGAGGTCACACCGATCTGAAGCTGGCGATGTGTCATCTTCATGCGCAGCATCCATGGCACTTCACTGCACAGCACAGTACCGCGTTTTAACCACTCATGTAGACCCCGTTGAGCAGTTTCTGCAGCGCAAACGCAGCACAAAGGTTCAGCGGCAAAATCGATCAACGCGTGATAAGGGCTTAGGCCACAGCGCATTCGTACATGTCGCCCAAAACTCAGAAGTGTTGGTGCAGTGCAGCTCCGGGAGATGCTCAGACAAGGAGACGGCCGTCCGTAGTCTGATGATGGCAAAAAGAACACATGCATATAGTATCTGTCTCTTTTTTTTGGAGCCTGAGTAGGCGGACGTCTTCGCGTAGGCTATGTCCATACGCCATATGGGCGAACGACATAAGAGGATCTTCCCCAGGAGACCGTTCCGATAGAGCCAAGCATCTCCTTGGAGGCAAAAGTCCCAGTATTTACTGGGCGATTCGCATTCGCCTGTGCGGCAATGCTGGACGCCAACTGCGCCCTTCAGACCCCTGTAGGCCCACATACATCATCCGTTGATGTGCTTTTGGATGAGATTGGCCAGGGCGGAACGGCCGGGCCGCTCCTGCCTCACACCCATGCCCACCAACTGTGTAACACTGAGTCCGCTGAGAAAAGCAAGGTGTTCGCGCATTGTAGACGCAGGTGCGCCATGGATGGAGGTCTGCAGCGACATAGTGAGATTCTTGCCGCCCATCCTCTCCACAATTTCGCGGCTCGGGTGAAATCTGGTCACGGCTCCCGGCTGCTCGGCAAGCTGCTGGATGGACCCAATAACCGCCGCAACTTTCTCATGAGCAACCGGCTCCTTTGCGTCGTCTGGCCTCAGGCGCTCATGGTCCGCATCCCAGCGCACGTAGCGCCACTTGAGGGGCTCCTTGGAGAGCCACCCCAACTTGATAAGCGTCTCCATTTGCGCTTCCTGCTGCGGCAACATGCTAAGCCTGGATCCAAACTCCTTGAACATAGCCTTGACCAAGTCAACGCGCATGGGGGCCGTAAGCTTCTCAGGAGAGGATTCTTTCAGCTCTCGCCATACTACTACTACTACTACTACTACTACTACTACCACTACTACTACTACTACTACTACTACTCCTCCTGCTGCAGCTACTACTACTACTACTACTACTGCTGCTACTCTACTACCTTGCTACTGCGGGACTCTGCTAGGTTCCAATGCTCTACTACTCTACTGCTACTACTCCACTACTCTCTGCTACTCTACGACTCTACCACTGTACCACTCCACCACTCTACTTCTGCCTCTAATGAAACTTGCCCCAAGCAGATCTGCAGAACCCTCTCGACGCCGTCCTTTCATGTTGTCATAGCATAGCAAAACTGAAATTGATATTCAAAATGACGACATCTCACGAGACCATGTCACAGCAACGTCAAAGGCTTCACGATGGCTTGCTGTTGTTTCGTGATCCAAGAGCCCCGTAACAACATAACAGCAAGTCACACGAAATCCACACTAAACCCTAAACCCTAAGCCCTAAACACCAAATCGTAAACCCGTGAACCCTAGGCCCTAAGCTCTGAAAACAAGCTCCGAGCATGAAGCGGAAGCGCAGGCGCGGTTTAGCCAAGTCCGAGGCCCACTGCAGAGCAGAACTGCTCACGGCGCGCAGAGCTAACACCTGCACTTCCAAAAACACAGGGGCTTTGCGGGTATGCCATAGCTCAAGTATATGGGGACTATCAGGGGATAGTTCGACGAAAGACAACAGCAAGACCACGAACCACAGCCAACACAGCAACAATCAACACCGAGACATAGAGGACAACAACTACGGCGACGCCACCTCCGGCCCAGACAATCACAAGCAGCACAAGCACCATCACCACCACAGTGGACATGACTACCACGACCAAGACCACATACCACAGTCGAAGAAGCAACAGCAGCAGAGCTGAGGCAACAAAAACCGATGGCTGAAGGGAACAAAGACAGCGAATGACCCGTCGTGATCGTAATTGTAGAGCCAAAATAGTAATAATACCGGCAATAAAAGCAATAATGGAAATACAAGTAATATTAGTAATAACAGAAATAGCAATAACAACTATTGTGATCATGATAATGAAGATGCTGATGGATGTTGATGATGTACATGCTGAAGTGGCTGCTGGCGACAAGACGATTGCGGCGATATTGATGACGACAAGGATGACGGCGGCGACGGCGACGGTGCTAGCGCCGAGGCTAATGCCGATACCGCCGCCGATGGCGATGCCGATGATGATGACAATGATGCTGCTGGGTGATCAGAATTATGATTCCGACGACTATGAATAGGACTATGAGAAGCCCGATGGTGGTGCTAAAAAACGAGAATGAGTGATGCATGTGATGAGTGTGTGATCATGGAGATTTTGGTGATTGTGATGATTGAACCATCGAATGGCGACTAGTAAGGTGCATTCATGCAGATGTGCAGAAGATGTGTTCTCAACAAGCCCGCAAACCAGCACGAACATCACCACCACAAACAACAGCAACTCCGACAACGGTTACACTGCTTTTGCCACCGACACCCGACAAGAATACAACCGCCCCCGCCACCAACAACAACGACAACTACGAAGAAGACTTTTGCAGTGGACATGCGAAGCAGTAAGCCTTGCCTAAATCACTATCCTCGGCCTCGGACCACTCAAATCTTCTTCACTCAGTCCGCAACTCTAACCCCTAACCCCTAAACCCCTAAACCCTCACTAAACCCCTAAACCCTAAACCCTAAATCCTGAACCCCTAAACCCCCACTACATCCCTAAATCCTAAGTCCTAAACCCATTGCATCAAATGCCTCTGGGAGCGGCAGACCGCAGACCACCAGCACCAGGCAGGGAGGCTCCAAGCGTGTGAAGGTCTGGAGAAGACTCTGCAAAGGCTTCTCAGGGTTTAGGGTTTAGGGGTTAGGGTTTAGGGGTTTAGGGCTTAGGGCTTAGGGTTTGATGTTTAGGGCTTCGCGTTCAGGGAGCTTCGGTGTGGGGGGGGGTTAGTAGGGTTAAGGGTCTAGAGGTGTTATTCTGTCCCGGAGTCTGCATTGACACTCCTGTCATCTTCCTTCATCCCATGAATACGATGTAGCGACGATGACGACAGGCAACGCTCATGGGTTGCTTGCAGAACCTGATGATGGTGGTGGTGGTGCTAGGGCCAAAAATTGGACAGTAATCATCATTACGGTGCTGCTACCCGTCGTAGGGAAGTCTCATTCGAAGGTGGGAAACTCCGCCAAGTTGGAACATTCCCCAACCAGACGTCCTGCACATCCGTGCCCCGTTGTCTGGCGGTAGTCGCCGCTCCCCTCTCCACAGTCTTTGCGGGTCATGCGAATGCCTTGGAACGTTTCCCCCTCCGTACAGGCAAAGTCCATAGTTGGCACTGGATGCCTGTGCACGAATTACATGAATGCCGTGAAAAATTGCAGACGACCCGACACGGGCACCCAGAACCCCGACCGCGTTCCAAGATTGTGGTGCTCTCTGTCGCGGGGACATTCATGTCGACGGTAGCCAGCAGCCCCTAGAGAACTCGCAATCGGAGAATCCTATGGCGGCAGGAAACAACCGCACACCCGACAAAGTCGCCCATCTCAGTATCTATAGAGACGAAGTGCATTCAGGAAAGGCACTGCCTACCATCTGGTCACCGGACAGACTTTGACCTGCTCCTCCCACTTCCTCTCCCCGCCGCCCTTGCTTGCTCGCACACTCCGTCTCTGAACAGCACAGAGTTTCGGCTTTGGACGTAGCACCCAAGAGCTTCAAGCAACTGATCTGCTTGTGTTCGTGTACTTGACCTCAGCACTCCGAACCCTGAACCCCCAACGCTACATCCCCAAACCAAGGACGTTAACCCCTAAACACCCTAAACCAGAAACAACCGTAAATCCCAAACCGGAAGCTTCGATGGCCTCACGGTCTCGCAGCTGGGCTACCTGGAGCTGCAGGAGCTCCTGCAAAAGCTAAACAGCTCGAGCTCAGAGGTTAGGGTGTTTTAGGGTTCCTGGTTTGGCGATTCGGATTTGTGCTTCAGGGCCGGCTTAGGGTTGAGGATTCACACCCGACACCACTGTACATGCAATCTAGTGCTGCTCACCCTCTGCTGCTCCCGGACTTGGACACAGCCGGACTCCTCAATTCTGATTCGGTTTGAGAAAAGTTCTACTTCATTGCAGCACTTTGGATTGACATCTATGGCTTTCTGCTACTAAGTATCTGTTCCAAGTTTTCCCCCACACCACCACTTAAATACTTCTATCCCGCAAAGCAACGGACGATGCACCGCTTTTCCAGCGTCACAAGTGGCGCTTCAAAGCGTCGCGCAAAATGCCAAAACCCGGTGCTGGCCTCCTGGTCCAATTTCTGCGCTTCTTTCACCTGGCAAAGGGTTTACAAGTCTGAAACTCTGAGGATGAATGGGGTCTCAAGTGCCGGAGCTCAGCACTGGCAAGCAGGCGCGGTGTAGGATTGAGAACTGCTTCTTCAGGTGCCACTAGGCGCCGAGCCATGAAAGCCGGGTGTCTCGGGTTCAGTGTTCATCGGAAACAAGTCACCTTCACCCCTGTAATTACCCTGCACCCGAATCCCAAAACGCCGAAAAAGCCAAATAGGCTGACCCACACATCTGACCCCGATCCCTAAACCCTAAACCCTAAACCCCTAAACCCTAAACCCCTAAACCCTAAACCCTAAACCCTAAACCGATACGGATGCCTCCTCCGGCGAGATCAACTCCGATTCATCTAGCGCAGGCCTCGAGGCCAAGGCACTCCCACCCAAGTCCCCAAAACCCCTCAGAGCACCAAAAACAGAATGTGCGGTCCGTATATGTATGTATGTGCGTGTAGAAATATATATATATACATACATATACATATACATGTACATATACATGTACATGTACATATACATACACATACACATGTACATATACATATACATGTACATATACATATACATATACATATACATATACATATACATATACATATACATATACATATACATATACATATATATTATATCTTTAAATATCATATATATATATATCTTTAAATATCATATATATATATATACATACACGTCTAGGCCTAGGCCTAGGCTTTCGCTCAGGTCTTGCTTCAGGTCCACCTCTTGCGCTGTTACCCAAACGCGAATTCCAAGAGCCTCGTAGTTGCAGTGGGCCGCTTGCTTCGAAGCCCAACACCTAAACTTAAAGCGTAACCCCTGAACCCTAGACCCTAAACCCTTAACCCCTGAACCCTAAACCCCTAACCCCTGAACCCCAAAACCCCAAACCTGTAAACGCTTTAATAATTCATATTTAATAAGACTAATAATACCAATAATAAAATATTCTAATAGTACTATAATACTACTCTAATAATACGGCATTAATACTATACTACTACTGTAGAAATACTAATATCAGCAGCAAAAGGCTTCTGAGAAGCCCGGAACTCTGAGATCCTCCGGGCTTAGGGGTTGGGGCTGTCTTAGCGGACTATGTGTAGGTTAAATGTTAGTCATTTTTCATGTAAATTCTTCCAAAATGGAATTTTTTGCAGGTTTTAAGGGGTTGTAGTTGCGGTAATTAGTATCTGAATTGGGGAGCCATCCTAACTTTAGGCCTAGCTACAGCCCTAGTTAACGGGTCCCCTGAGCCTGAACATCAATCAACCCAAATCCCCAAAACCTCTAAACCCTAAACATCCCTAACCTCTTAAACCCCGAAGATCCTAGGCTCCAAAACCTAAAACCTAAACCCTAAACCCTAAACCCCAAGACCCTAAACCCTAATGCCTATAAACCCTATAAACCCTGTAAACCCTATAAACCCTATAAACCCTATAAACCCTAAACCCCTAAACCCTAAACCTCGGGCTATAGGAGTCTGGAAGATCCCCCAGCTCGGCTCCCCCGCAGCAGCGCTGCCGTCTCCTTTGGGGAAGGAAGCTTGGAGGTTGCGGTCTTTGGGTTTTTGGTGAAAGTTTCGGGTTTCGGGCTTAGGGCTTCTGGGTTTAGAGCTTTAGGGGTCAGGGGTTTCGGCTTTAGGGGTTTAGGGTTTATAGCTTACCTTGTTTTAGGGTTTACGAATTTAGGGTTTAAGAAGGGCTTCAGATCTCTAGGCTTCAGGCTTCGGGGTCTGTTGAGGGGTCGGTTAGGACTGTGCCCATGGATCAGCTGTGCGTTTGAGGTGTGGCCTGTGTTGAATGGCTCAAAGGCTCATGGCCCTGTTGGCGTGTCGCACTATAGAGAATAAGCTGAGGCAAGTGGGGCAGTAGACAGGTGGATCACAGCACGGGGTGAAATGTCGGACGGCCGTTGAGATTCTGATGGCGACCTCAATTCAGGCGGGTCCTAATTTTTACATCTCGAAGGCCCTAGATTCGATCCTCGGCATTTGCCGCATCAGCATCTGCTACCTCCGCGTCCACCACCTCGGCGTCCGCCGCGTTAGCGGCGTCCGTTGCGGTGGCGGCATCCGCTGCGGTGGCGTCAGCGTCGGTGTCTGCGTCCGCTGCCGCAGGCGCTTCAGGGGCCGACTCATCTTCATGGCCTGGCGAAAGCTCCGGTTGCTGTTGGGGGTGCATCGGAGAGGCCCAAATGGATCGATCCCAGCACTCCTACTTAGACGACCGCCTCCGTTGGCTCACAACCTCCCCGGAGCCCATCCACAAGCGAACGAATGACTTTAACTTCAACGAAGCATGAAGGGACGCTTCCCACAAATTTGAATGACAACGTCCAGCTAAAACGATCATCAGCCTACTTCCTCAGACAGGCGATGCGGACCTGGAGCATTCTCATCGGCCAGGGCCGCATCCTCCGGGGTCACTTCCTGCGCTGTTCACATCGGAGCTTCTGATGGTGGGAGGATGCTTATTGTTTAGCAGTATTAATTATTGTTATTAGTATTACGATTATTGTTGTTATTGTTATGATCATTATTAGTCTTGCTATTAATATTAGAATCATTATTATGATTATGACTATTACTGCTATTGTTGTGATTGTTGTTATTGTTGTTCTGATTGATAAGTCTGTATGCTGTTACTATTATTCACATTGAGGGTTAGGGTTTTTCTAGGGCCCCACAAAAGCACATAAGCAAAAATCAGGATAGGGATATCCCATATAAACCCCCTTATAATGAAGCCCATTAAGGTAGGGATATCCCCATAAAATGCTTGTGCTTATGTGCTTTGGGGGTCCCTCATCTTCGGGCTTCGGCAGGAAGGGCCTCGGACGGCACGGCCTCTTCCCTTTCCGCTTGCTTCTGCTGCCTGGCCCGGCCAGGATTGTGGATTTAGGGTTTAGGGTCTTGGGGTTTAGGGTTTAGGGTTTAGGGATTTAGGGTTTAGGGTCTTAGGGTTTAGGGTTTAGGGTTTAGGGTCTTTTGTCCGGGGGATATGTTCGAGGCTGAAATGCCGTGGTACTAACAGGAGGTAGTATACTCCAGCCAGCTGAGACTCGCCCCAACGACCTCCGTTGTGCGCGTAGCTGCTCCAACCGTGGCACGAAGCGCGGCCTTCGACTTCTGCAGTAAGGTTTAGAGTTTAGAGTTTACGGCTTAGGGCTCAGGACGGTTTAGGGCTTAGGGTTTACGGTCAAGGGCTTAGGGGCTCGTGCATGGTCAAACATGCAGTATAGCATAGCAGGGTAGAACCGCTAACGAACCACTGACCACCGCGAGACCCCGAATAGACCACAGGAGATCACCAGGAGACCACCAAGAGACTGCGAGGAGACACCCAGGACAGAATCCAACTCTCTTTGCTGGGGAAGAGCAAGAATTAGCATATACACTAAGTGGCAACAGCAAACAACACCGTGTAATCAATACATGAACAAACCTCTGAGTTCTTCGGTTGAATATGTACCCTTTTGGTGTGACTTCGCCGGCTGCCCCTTCGCCAGGAGTTGACATTTACTGGGGCATTACTGTAGGGGTTTTCCAACAGTAGGAACGCAACCGTCTCAAGACAAAGACTCGGGAAGAAGATAGAACCAGGAGGTCCGGGAGAACGATGCTTGGTCCGCAACTCTGTTTTCCCTGCCACTTCTCCTGCCATGCAGCGGGCTTGGGACTTCGCAGTGGAGAATGTGGCCGTTATTGGTGCCTTGAGATATCCGCTTTTTCTTTCGGGATGCCATTTCGGCGACCTACAAGTTCAATCTGGTGTACATACACGAGGAACTGCATGCCATCAGTAGAAACACGACTTGAATACCGAATTCACCTTGAGGGGTTAGGGCACAGGGCTTTGGCTCAGAGAAGGATTTTGCTTGTTTACGAAAGGTGGTTTTGTAGCTGCAGATGCCCGAATCCCGGTTCGTAGGACGATTGCATTTACTTCCCCATGCCGGCAGCAGCAGCAGCAGCAAAAATATTGCAGGGGAGCAGGAAGCGGAAGCTGTACAAGTAGTAGGAGCAGCCTCAGCACACGCAATGGTAGTGGAAATGGCGGTGGCCTTCGTCGCGGCAGTTGTAGCAAAAGTAGCTGCGGTCACCGATGTCGTCGTCGTAGTAGTACTCGTCGTCAACGCGATAGTCAAATAGTCGTCGTTGCACCAGTAGTTGTAGTCGCAGTAGTAGTGGTGGTGGTAGTAGTAGCTACTTAGTAGTCGCAGCAGCAGGAGTGGTAGTAGTAGTCGTCGTCCTCGTCGTCGTAGCAGTAGTAATTGCAGTAGCAGTAGCCGTAGCAGTAGCCGTAGCAGTAGCAGCAGTCGTGGTAGTAGTAGTAGTAGTAGCAGTAGTAGTAGTAGTAGCAGCAGCAGTAGTAGCAGCAGGAGTAGCAGGAGTAGCAGGAGTAGCAGGAGTAGTAGTAGTAGTAGTAGTAGTAGTAGTAGTAGTAGTACGAATAACAGTAGGGAACTAGGAGTAGTAGGAGCAGGAGCAGGACAAGGAGTAGCAGTAGCAGGAGCAGTAGCAATACTACTACTGCTGCTACCTGGCAGCAGCAGCAACACCTGTAGCAGCCCCAGCGGCAGCACAGCAGCAAGCCTAGTCGTAGGAGCAGCAGTGATTTCTTTCTGTGTGCAAATCACGCATGGTAACTCCCAGGCATACGCCCCAAAGACCCGCCACTCTTTTGTGCCGACGATGTGCCGGGATGCCGGATGACGGGAGGAGAAGCCCAAACGAGCCTACAGAGTATGTATGGTGCACTCAGGTCGTCATGCGTGGGAACAGGCATGGCATCGTTCAGATGACCACCCTGTTGCCTACCGTGAAACATGCTGACAAGTGTAAGTGTCAGACGTAAACAGCAGCTTCCGCAATGGTAGGGGCACTAGCAGTACAAGTAGATTTTAGTAGTAGTCGTAGTAGTAGTGGTAGTAGTAGTACTGGTACTAGTACTAGTACTAGTACTAGTACTAGTACTAGTACTAGCACTAGCACTAGCACTAGCACTAGCACTAGCACTAGCACTAGCACTAGCACTAGCACTAGCACTAGCACTAGCACTNTAACAATAATAAATCATGATAGAACTAGTCGTGTAGTCGTAGTCGCCGTTGCTGGTATCAGCAGCAGCTCTTAGCACTAGCACTAGCACTAGCACTAGCACTAGCACTAGCACTAGCACGAGCACGAGCACGAGCACGAGCACGAGCACGAGCACGAGCACGAGCACGAGCACGAGCACTAGCACTAGCACTAGTACTAGTACCAGTACTAGTACGAGTACTAGTACTGGCACTAATACTAGTACTAGTGCTAGTGCTAGTGCTAGTACTAGTACTGGTACTAGTACTAGTACTAGTACTAGCACTAGCACTAGGACTAGGACTAGTATTAGTACTAGTACTAGTACTAGTACTAGTACTAGTACTAGTACTAGTACTAGTACTAGTGCTAGTGCTAGTGCTAGTACTAGTGCTAGTACTATTGCTAGTACTAGTGCTAGTAGTGGTGCTGGTGGTGCTGGTGGTGCTGGTGGTGCTGGTGGTGCTGGTGGTGCTGGTGGTGCTGGTCGTTGGAGTAGTTAGTCGTCGTCGTGACAGTGTGGTGGTAGCAGTAGT
>BGNK01002188.1:12390-48665 GCA_003297005.1 Symbiodinium sp. clade A Y106 | reverse complement strand
ACCAGTAGTACCAGTAGTACTAGTAGTACTAGTAGTACTAGTAGTACTAGTAGTACTAGTAGTACTAGTAGTACTAGTAGTACTAGTAGTACTAGTAGTACTAGTAGTACTAGTAGTACGAGTAGTATTAGTAGTACTAGTAGTACTAGTAGTACTAGTAGTACTAGTAGTACTAGTAGTACTAGTAGTACTAGTAGTACTAGTAGTACTAGTAGTACTAGTAATACTAGTAGTACTAGTAGTACTANACTAGTAGTACTAGTAGTACTAGTAGTACTAGTAGTACTAGTAGTACTAGTAGTACTAGTAGTACTAGTAGTACTAGTAGTACTAGTAGTACGAGTAGTACGAGTAGTACCAGTAGTACCAGTACTAGTAGTACTACTGGTACTAGTAGTACTAGTAGTACTAGTAGTACAAGTACCAGTACTGTAGTAGTAGTAGTAGTAGTAGTGCAGTAGTAGTAGTAGTAGTAGTAGTAGTAGTTGTACTAGTAGCAGTAGTAGTAGTAGTAGTACAAACAAGTACAAGTACTAGTACTAGTACCTGTAGTAGTAATAGCAGTTGGTAGTAGTAGTAGTAGTAGCAGCAGCAGGAGTAGTAGTAGTAGTAGTAGTCGTAGTAGTGGTAGTAGTAGTCGTCGTGGTGGTGGTGGTGGTACTAGTAGCGGTAGTAGTGGAGCAGTAGCAGCAGCAGTAGCAGTAGTAGTAGCAGGATTGGCAGTAGTAGTATTAGTAGGTTTAGTAGGTTAAGTAGCTTTAGTAGTAGTAGGCTTAATATAAAAGAAATTTTGGTAGAGGTAGTGGTGGTGGTAGTTAGTAGTACTAGTAGTAGTTTCACATAGTAGTAGCACTAGTAGTAGTAGTACTAGTAGTAGTAGTAGTAGTAGTAGTAGTAGAAGCAGGAGCAGCCTTAGTAATAGTAGTAGTCTGTGCACAAGTCGTAGTCGTCGTAGTCGTCGTAGCAGTAGTAGGAGTAGTAGTAGAAGTAGTCGAAGTAGTAGTAGAAGTAGTAGAAGTAGTCGAAGTAGTAGAAGTAGTAGAAGTAGTCGAAGTAGTAGAAGTAGTAGAAGTAGTAGAAGTAGTAGAAGTAGTAGAAGTAGTAGAAGTAGTAGAAGTAGTAGAAGTAGTAGAAGTAGTAGAAGTAGTAGAAGTAGTAGAAGTAGTAGAAGTAGTAGAAGTAGTAGAAGTAGTAGAAGTAGTAGAAGTAGTAGAAGTAGTAGAAGTAGTAGAATTAGTAGAAGTACTAGAAGTAGTAGAAGTAGTAGAAGTAGTAGAAGTAGTAGAAGTAGTAGAAGTAGCAAAAGTAGAAGTAGTAGAAGTAGTAGAAGTAGTAGAAGTAGTAGAAGTAGTAGAAGTAGTAGAAGTAGTAGAAGTACTAGAAGTACTCGAAGTACTCGAAGTACTAGAAGTACTAGAAGTAGTAGAAGTAGTAGAAGTAGCAAAAGTAGTAGAAGTAGTAGAAGTAGTAGAAGTAGTAGAAGTAGAAGTGGAAGTGGAAGTGGAAGTAGTAGTAGTAGTAGCAGTAGTAGTACTAGTACTAGTACTAGTACTAGTACCAGTACCAGTACCAGTACTAGTACTAGTACCAGTACTAGTACTAGTACTAGTACTAGTACTGGTACTAGTACTAGTACTGGTACTGGTACNCAGTACTAGTACTAGTACCAGTACTAGTACTAGTACTAGTACTAGTACTGGTACTAGTACTAGTACTGGTACTGGTACTGGTACTGGTACTGGTACTGGTACTAGTACTAGTACTAGTACTAGTACTAGTACTAGTACTAGTACTAGTACTAGTACTAGTAGTGCGCTAGTTGTTGTTGTCGTTGCCGTCATAGCAGTAGTAGTCTCGGAAGCTGCATTGTTGTTGTTCTTTTGCAGCCGTGGTTGTTGCTACTGTTAACCGCGGACCTCGCAAGTCCACCGCTGTTGGCTTGGCACGTACCCGCTTTCGATGTTTCTCCGGAAACGGCATAGATGACAGAGTGTAATAAGGAATCTCACAGCCTGCTTCTGCACGATAACATGCAAAGAATTGAAAGCTACCATGCAGCTGCCTGAATGGCATGTACGGTACTACACGTTATATGGTAACAACATAACTGGGTTTACAAACCGGCCCTGAGAACATACATAGCAATAGATACAAATAGTGCTGGACAAATGCGCACGTGCATGCGCACTCACGCGTGGGTGTGTACACATAGTTGCGCACACACCTAATACATATATATATATATATATACATAATACATATATATATGTATATATGTATACATGTGTATATATATATATATGTACTGGCTTTAGATGTGCCAGGTACGATGTAGACCCGGAAAATGGTGATGGTAATGCGGAAGACATGGATGACTGAACTAAACCAAACGGTGTACAAAATGAGAGAACTCTCTCTAGATATATATACATATAACATATATATATATACATATATACATACATACATTGTAAGTTATACATATACATCTATATTATGTTATACTGCATCTTATATGCTAGTGCATTATGTAATATATGATATTACTCCGGCCATGGCCGGCCATCAGTAATCTCGGGTTGTGCCAGTTTGCCTTTCGGTGTCTTGCTCTTGCGTCGAGTGCGGCTGAGTCTGTAGGCCACGCCGCGACATCCGGACTTTCGGGCAAAAATGACATCAATGAGTATCGGTCTAATGCAGAAGGCTGCCGGGGACCGGTCAAGGACCGAAGAGCATATATACGTGCTTGCCATGCGCATGCAGCACTTGCTCTACCGCAACCTGTCTGCAGGCCTGCGTACATGAAGAGAAGCAGGGTTCATCTTGGGCCAAAGATTTGAGGGCTACTTAGGTCTGGGCTTCAAGCCGTGGGGACGCAGGCTTCCGACGTTTCGCTCTTGAACCGCTGATGTTGCAAAACCCTTCACCTAGAGCCCAGACGACGGGTATTCAAGCAGAAGAGGGTTTTTAAAAACCCTTTTGTTGTTAAACCCTCTTGCTTTAAAATCCCTCTTCGGTTTTTAAAAACCATCTTCTGTCTTTCCTTGGCTGTTGCGAAGTGTTGGAGGCTTTCAGGGCTTTGAATGCTTTCGGGTGGAGCTCTAGGACGCCAGGGTGTACGTGTTAACTACTTTGAGGGTTTCCGAAAATAGGGGACCCGAATATAGTACCCTAAATAGTAGGATCCTTATTATAAGGACCCCCAAATAAGGCACCCCGACTTTAAGCCCAATAAGAATACCCTGTCGGAGAAACGCTGGGCGCGGGGTTAGTCTCCTTCTGTTGGCACCCGCTGAGCGCATTGCTTTTTACGGATCTACGGCGTGTCCTGAACTCTGAACCCCGGAATACGGGGGACTCAATAATTTAGAGTCGGTTTTGGGGTGATGTTACTAATTACAATTACAATGAGGTCCCTAAGGGAATCAAACTGCCAATTATTCCGACCCTACAATAATGTAGGGGCCTTATTGATTAGGATAGGGTTCATATTATAGTAGCCTTCTAGATCCCTTATAGTAACCCTTAACCCTACTAACCCTACTCTTATAGGTGATTCTGGCATGGTTTTCGCAGACCTTTAGGATGCCTTATCCCTTCCAGCACGCTCTCCGACAGAGGCCCGGTCGAGGAAGACCAGCACTTTCTTCCATTCTGGTGTAGGGGTTTTAGGGTTTAGGGTTTAGGGTATAGGTTTTAGGTTCTAGGTTTAGGATTTAGGCTTTAGGGTCTTAGGGTCTAGGGTTCATGCTCTTGTCTGTTGCATGACGGACTTCTGGCTCCCCCAAGCGGCAGCGGCATCCCTGGCCTCTCCGTGCAGATTTAGCTGCAGCCACAAACTAGCACCGATCTAACCTTGCAGCACAGTCGAGTTCGAGCTGCGCCGACATACTGCACACGATGCCGTCGGTCCTCATTGGCAGACTGTGGCCGACTCTCCTGAAGCCTGCCGTCTCCACGGTTGCCCCAAGCATAAGCATGTTTTCCGACAGTGGAATCGTCAGCAGCGGCGGTTGCCTGGCCCGATTTCGCTTTACACTTCCTTCTAACTTGCCTGTGTGCACGGCAGCAGGGAGCTGGACGTGCGGACGACGAATTGCTGCTGTGCAGTAGCAAGTAGCAGCAAGTAGCAATAGCAGTAACAGTAGCAGGAGTAACAGCGGCAGAAGCAGTAGCAGCATCAGCAGCCGCATCAGCAGCAGCAGCAGTAGCAGTAGCAGTAGCAGTAGCAGCATCAGCAGCCGCAGCATCAGCAGCAGTAGCGGCAGCAGCAGCAGCAGTAGCGGCAGCAGCAGCAGTAGCAGTAGCAGTAGCAGTAGCAGTAGCAGTAGCAGTAGCAGTAGCAGTAGCAGTAGCAGTAGCAGTAGCAGGAGCAGGAGCAGGAGCAGGAGCAGGAGCAGGAGCAGGAGCAGGAGCAGCAGCAGCAGCAGCAGCAGCAGTAGCAGTGCTTGTAAGTATCTGTACCAGGACTAGTAACTAGTACGAAGTTTACAAGCAATCCTGGTGCCTGTCACCTCGTAAGAGCAGCAGCAGCAGCAGCAAGTTAGAAGTAGCTGATGGTAGTAGTGAGCGGCAGCCAGCATTGGTAGTTGCCCGTATGTGGGCATAGCACTGATGACGCAAAAGAAGGGCATGGAAACCGCACATAATCGTAGTAGGTAGGGCACCAGAATATGTGTCTCTTTATGTTTCAAAGGATCTGCCAAGACCAGTAAATTCAAACCATTGCTTAACCCGCTACAACCAGGGCACTGGGAGCCATAGCAACGCCATGATGTCAATGTCGTAGTCACAGCTGCAGATGCAGAAGTATCGGTCCAAAAGTTTGCACGACATGTCAGTTTGAACTTCCGTTGAGTACTTGGGTTGTCAGTAGCTGGCATCCGAGGCAGCTTGCATGATCTTCCTTCAACAGCACTTCCATAATCTATCTATAAGTGTATAGTGCTAATAGATGAGATTCTGGCCTAAATCTTATGGAACAGAAAAAATTCGATGCAAGCAGACTGTATGTACAGGTGTTCGTGGAAGTTCGCTTTTCATCGCAATGTCTCGCGTTACGCGAGTTTCTTTTGCCTGTCTTTTCAACAATATCTTTGGCTGTTGCATCACGTTCCCCACTTCGAGCGGACATGATGTGGGCTGATCTGAGTCCTGACCGTAGCAACGTCCAAGATGCCCAAGTCGATGACAGGCGCAGCCTACTATGTGCGGGTGGCGAAACTGATGCTGGCTGGATCGCAGGCCTTCAAGTGCGAAGTGCAGCTGATGCCAGCAAGATCAGCGATGCGAAACTAGCATATGCACAAGGAGAAGCCCGCATCAGACGTGCTCGAACTGAACGCTCTTGGGTATGTGCGCCTCTCAAGCGCCCGGTAATAGCATGAAGCGTAGAAATGCGGACGGTCACTGAGGCAATTCCGCAAGCGACAGCTGTGGCAGCTGCCTGACGGGTGTCACGTAGGATTTTCCTCCCAGCTCCCCAGCCGCCCAGGCTGTCGCCCTTGAGGAAGAGCGACTTGGCAAGGCCGGAAAAGGGAAAAGAGCCGAGCCGCGGAGCCGCGGAGCGGAGCGGCAAATGGAGCGGCAAAAGTCTCGAAGTTCTCGCCGAGGTCCTCTCCATTCGAACGGGACTGCAAGAAGTGCGGACCTCGGCGAGATGCTATTTGCAAGCTCTACAAGCTTGCTACCCAAAAAACTTGGCTGGGCTTTGGACTTAAGGAGCTTGGCATGACCGGGAGCCGGAATGTGAATACTAAAGTTGCATTGCTTGTTCAGATCGTGCTTTAGTTGATCATGAAGCTGGCCACGTCTCTCTTCATCACTTGACTAGAAAGCACTTTAGACGTGTCCCTGGCTTATCAGCAATCCTTGTAACGCTTGCAAGCAAGTTGCTTGTAGAGACCGCTCCGAATTCTGCCTTCGCTGCCGCTGCGGTGCGGGGTTCCGGAGCATCCTTCAAGGGTGTTGCAGGCCTAGACAGAGAGCGCAGGCGGACGAGCGTCAGGCTCTGTGGGCGGGGACTTCCTGGTGGTTGCGCACTAGCGCCTGCTGGGCCATATTCGCATGGGTCTCGCGGTTGTGGCTTTCTGTAAAAAGGTTCCGAGCACAAGCAGACACTGCAGGACGCTCAGCAGTAGTCCTGTGCATTCGTGTCATACATACCATTACAGTGGTCGTGAATGTAGCATGTACTGCGCGATCGGCAGCCAAGGTCCTGTGATGATCATTCGCATCGCCCGATCCGCTGAGAGGGAGCCATCCTAGTGCCGCTTTGATCAGCCTGGCTGCATTGGCCGGGCATGGAAGGTCAGGTCGGTCGTTACGTCGTACAGTCAGTAAAGTCTTTATGTACATCGTACTTAGCAGACTTAGCATGCATACGCTTGTTTTGCATTGGTCTGGCCATTAAATTTCAACACCTTGTGTGAAAGGTCGGTAGAGGCCCCTATGCAAACCAAGCTAATCCCAATGTCTGCCCAAGCTACTGGCTGACAGAGCTGCGGCCACTAGCGTGATCAGAGCATGCAGAGCTAGCGCTGGCGCGGAGAACCGGAAACAGCTTCGTTGCCCTTGCAGTGAGCCGGTGCAGCTGCAAAGGAGTACTTGACATGGCGAGTGTCAGGACATCTCTGGTGAGATCCGAGATGGCCGGACATGGGCTGAATTGGTTGAGGCCGCTGAGCCCCTGCCTTGCCTCTTCCAAAAATCAGAGTCCCGCCGAAGGCTGGCTATCTGGATGTTGACTGGCGGGATGTTGAGTTTCCCGCAATGCCAGCTTGGATTAAGGTCAGCTCAGAACTCAGGAGAGAAAAAAGCGCTTGAACTAGCTTGGAAACACGAGCCTTCCAATTGAGTGCCAGAAGCTCGCCCAAGGGCGCAAAGTGGAGAGACAGCAGGTTTAGGGTTGAGTGGCAGGTCGCAGGCAGTGTGTGTGCTTTGGGATGAAGCTTCAGTTCGGCATGCAGGCAGGGCCAAGGCAGGACAGGTTGGTTTGCAGTCGAGTACAAAGCAATAGAGCGAGGGGTACCCTCCAAACGGGCACCCGCCCTTGTTGTGATCGGTACACGTACATTACCTCTTGCTGTCTTGCGTTGAATTTCAGAGGGGTACCCGCTCAGCTCGAAGCGCAGTTCGATGTGCACTCAATTTCTCTGAGCAGAAAGCACGGATCTCAGAGTGAAGTGCAGGAAGACTGGGGACAACGGGTTCGGTTTTGCTTACCATCGGATAGCATGACAAGGACCCCTAGACGGCTTAAGAGGGGGGCAAAGTCTTCCAGTGCACACGTTCCAGTACAGCTGAGCCCATTCTGTCACAGTGAGGGGATGGGGCCGCTCTGACAAGCGGGAGGTAGTGCTCCCATGCCCCAGAGCAAAGAGAGAAAGAGTGTGTGGAAGGAGGGAGCCCCCCACTCTCGTAAGCTACTACTAAGCTCCGCACTACTACCTGGCCTGAGGTTCAGCTTTGGGGTAGCTTGCCTGGGTCCCCCATCTGTCTCTTTCCCTCGCCAGGGCTATGGTGGAGACCACATCCTCCGCCGCGCGCTTGTGCCCCTGTTTCTGCCGCGCACACCAACTAAGGCATGGACTCCCGAAGATTACCCATCTCTCTCTCTCTCTCTTGCTCGAACGTGTCACTCTTTCCAGTAACTTCCAGTGTGCGATGCCGCTCGGGATTTTACGCACGTTGACCCTCCTGGCTGAGTGGAAGGAGAAAAAGAGAGATCGAGTGGCATCGCCCTTCTTCTACAAAGCCGTCGGTTGAGCCTGCTTCCTAGCAGAATCCTGACACAAAGCTTAGTCATAGTCAGGGAACCCTGACGCCGCTGAAGCCCTTCAGGGGTACCGCTTGCCGCCAGCTACCACGACTTTCCTTTTTGCAATTCATAACAAGGCTTCTTCCCGGCAGAGACCAATTCAACCGGTGCCTTGACTTTTGTCTCCCTCAAGATGTAACTTGAAGCCCTGCAACTGCTGCAAGGCTGGACGACGTCCCTGTGGGGGGAACCGATCCGCCTGATCGAACAGGACGACCTGGAGGCCACAGTCCCGTGGGAACACCCGGCTGCAACCCCCGCACCAGCAGGGGACAACGCGCCGAAGACCTCGTCTTGTGGAGACCGGCAGGGGCAGCATCAGGGGACCAGCTGCACCGGGCGAAACCAGCCGGGATGGAAAGCTGGGACACAGAAGAGATGCCCGGCACGGACACGGAGGAAGAAGCCTGGGGGCTCACAAGAAGACGACGACGCAAAGCCGACACTACGATGGACACGCCGACACCGAGCGCTAGTGCTTCCCTCCACGACAGCGCCGGCAGCCTCCACAGCACACCCTCACCGGACAGTCGGGGACCCCAAAATGTGTGACGTTCCCGTATTTCTTCTGTTACCCTGGACCGCCTCTGCTTCCTGACCCAAGGGACCCGCTGTCCAGCACACACAAACAACCACCAAACCAATAGTGGAGACAAGTACCACTGAGCCGTGAACTTAGGCATTCACTCGTGGTTACGCCGTCGTACGCACACTGCATACGGCACCGGTGGACTTACTGCAAAGACCAAAGCTCCGGCTCACGCTTGCGAGCCCACAAACGAAGGGACCGTTACAAGCGTCAGCAGCAAAGACTGAGCGGGGATTGGAGCAATCGAGCGGGACAAGGCGGGAAGCTACTGGTTGTGTAAGGGACCCGTTGTGCTATTGTGGGAAGAAACTTGTCCAGCTACCAAGCTCCTCCCCAGAACGTTTCACAGCAGACCGAACGCGGACACTCGGCGTAGCGCTTGCGCAGGGCTAGGGGGACCCTCTCTTTAGCCCACACGCCGTGCAAGCAAGCAAGCAAGAGAGAGAGAAAGAGAGAGAGAGCGAGAGTAAGAGAGAGAGAGAGAGAGAGAGAGAGAGGGAAAGAGAAAGAGCGAGAGCGAGAGCGAGAGCCGGCCACTCCATAATACAATGGGTGGTTGGGTGGGCCACTGGCCAGAGAGTCGCGGGACGACGCTTCAGCCCAGTAGACAGAAAGAGAGAGCGCGAGCTTTGTTGTGAAAAGTTGCTACAAATTCTGCACCAAACGCAGCGTGCTTCCCCTCGAGACCCCTTCGGGTGGTGCCTTCAGTTAGACGCATTGCCCCACACGCCAAGGGAATCGACAGGGTATCAACTCAGCTTGCTTTATCCATCAGGCTTGCAGCCGGTGGTGTGTGCGTGTTTGGTTCGGCCACCCCGCACCCCAAGCCCCTTCTCCGAGCCAGTGCCCCAAGCTTAGCACCCATTTGAGGGATCAAGGGGGGGAGAGTTGTTGCTTCGCTGCTCACTCACTCACCCGAGAGATGGTGGGACCAAAGCTGGCAGGCGACTGCTTCTTGCGGTGCTACAATCTGTTGCTTTTGAGCTCTTGTGGAATATGTCATGTCTTCATGTATGTTGCTGCTGTGTGTAGAACTCTTTGGTGCTGATGCCGTACGCCGCCTCTGAAACAATGCTTGATCCCGGGAAGTCAACCCCAGCCAAAAGCTGCTTGTGGGCGCCTCCAAGGGAAACGCAATTTGAACACTCAGGTTGATTACAGCTGAGTTATGTGGAATATACATATATATATATGTATATATACACACACACACACATAATTCACACATATGTATATTTGGCACTTGCGTTGACTACATTGCGGGCAGCTGCGGACGCCAGAGTACAAGAGTGTGATGTGCATGCAGGTGTTGGGTTGTTTGCTATCTTGCTGCAGTCCGATTTGCCTTTGAAACGTTGGCACCCTCAACAAGGTGGGGCGCACTCGCGCGAGGGGAGGGGTCACACCACTCCCCCAACCATTGTGAAAATTTTTGAATGGAATAAAGAAGGAGAGAGAGAGAGAGAGAGATAGAGCCAGACCGAGTTGACCAGTGCGCGCTTGTGTGCGGAGGGGTGGGCAGAAGGAGAGGGAGAGAGACCCCCAACAAGCAAGCGAGCGAGCGAGCAAGAAAGACAGAGTGTGGAAGAAGAGACAGAGAGAGACACACAGAGAGAGAGAGAGAGAGAGCCAGAGAGCCACCCACCCCTGCCCTGGCGAAAGAAAGATGGAAAGCAAGCCCTGGACAACAGAGAGCGAGAAAAGAGAGAGAGAGAGAGAGCTAGAGAGAGATAAGGGGGTTAAACCCTTGCACCATAGCCCTGGCGAAAGAAAGAGAGATAACGGGACGCACTGTTCGGCAGACACAGCACCACAGGCGAATACAACACAAGGGCAACAACCACGGGCATCCCTCGGGGGCCCGCCGTCTGCTCCGCAGCAACGACACCCAAGAGGCCATGCTACACATCATTAACTTGGTGAAGCAAGGCCAGTCGCACCTCGTGCCATGGACAGGGGCTGATCCCCGAGCAGCATCAGCCCCGCAGCAGCGACAGAGCCTACCGGGATCAACCAGCGACCAAGCAGAAGACCGAGCAGCAGCAGCAGCAGGCAACGACGAAGCGCCACAGAAGCGGAGGCGCACGGAAGCACGCCCCAGAAGCCACGCCCTTTGCTGTCCTCCGGGCGCAGACGAACATACAGCAGCTCCTCCCCACGCTGGTCGGGGACCAGATTCCGCTAGCAACAGAAGCCCTCCAGCTACTGCAGGGCTGGACCACAGCGATCTGGCGCGACCCGTGGGACCCTCCACCGCTGCGAAGGGGTCTCCCCTTGTGGACACCAGCCGGAGCAGAGGCTACAACCAGGAGGCCAAAACCAGAGGGCATGGAAAGCTGGGACACAGAAGACATCCCGGACACTGAGAGCGAGGACGAAGCCTGTGGGATCGAAAGACGACGACGCACGGCGGTTGCGCCGATGGACTCGACGACTCCACCAACGGCACGAAGGGAACCCGACCTGAGCAGCGGGGACCAACCCACGCGTTGTTTGACCCCAGCTTGTAACTACTCTGTTTCTAGCGGGTACCTTTGATGCTGTTTGCCACCATGTCATGGTTGTGTGCAGCATTGTGCAGCGGGGACCGAACAATGCAAGCAGCGTGCAGTAGGGTCAAACAATCAACAGTTCCACCACCGCCACCACCAACAACAGGCTCGCGGGGACCTCAGTGTGTTCTTACCCCACTGCGACGTGTTTGCTTACCTCACCCTCCCCTTGCTTCCCCCCAGAGGACCCGCAGCCTCCACAGCACACCCCCACCTGGCAGTAAGGGGACCCAAGTGTGTGATTTGTGGGACCCACTGCCATCACAGCACGCATCCACTCAAACCAGCCAGGTAGAGCACGCAAAATGTAACATAGAAGCCGAGCACCGGGGTCTGAACTACGTGGCTGCAGAGCGAGATCTCAGAGTACGGTTCGGCATCCCTCTCCGAGGCGTGCGGAGGACATTGTGTACAGCTACCTGAACGAGAGGGCGAGCCTATGCGCAAAAGTGCCGACAGAACATCCTTCTCCGTAAGGTCTTCGCTGGGAGAGCTAGTTGATCCTCTTGAAGATCGTGATACTACTTTTTGCAGGGCACCAAGAAGTAATTGATCAGGGATGGCTTCGGGATGCGAACAGCCCCAAGCAGCGGGGGAACTGCCCATCAGCCCTCCGCACGGAGGACCCAAACGAGCACGCGACACAACGAGTGATGCTAATGAAGCGGGGGATGCAGGGAATCGATCTGATTGGGTCAATGTGACGTGTTGCTTTGCTTAATTTTATCGCTAACGCGAGGCCGCCTCGGCAACGGTAGTCGAGGCTACTGACGCCTTGTACCTCGCAACCGCAAAGACAGCGATGAATGTTGAAAACAGTTCTCTCGAATTCCAGAAACCGCACGTGAGTTGACAAGCTGCATGAAAACCCCATCTGAAACAAAACACTCGCTTACTTGCAGCGCAGCTAAAGCCGTGCTCTGATCTCCCCGCCGCCCCGCAACGCCCCGTCATCCGCCCAGCTCTCCACGGCAGTTGAGCGAACCCCTCCCCCCACCCCAAATGGAGCGGACCCGACCCCCCCCTCCCAAATCACGCCACTGGGAGGGGGTGGGGGGTGGGTTACTCTCCTATTAACCAGCCAAACTCCTCGAACCCACGGATCAAAACGCCTGGGGCCTCCGGCCTCGGCGGATTGTCTTACAGCAATGGGTAAGACCAATTCGGTGCCAACAATCCTCATCCTTTCACCTGGGGATGACTGCATGCTTCCGTCAATGGTAGTTCCGACTGACTTGTAACATTAGCTGACCCTCGCCGCCCATGTAACCTTCAGGTATGTTTGCCAACCTGCGACTGCCTGAAACCCAACTCTTTAAAGCCTGCTGAGGCACTAGACTTTCCGTCCTAGCAACCAAGACTTTCCTTTTTGCAATTCGAAGCCGATCTGCACCTTTTCCCGAGGGGAGGCCAACTCACTCGGTGCGATGTCCCTTTTGCCGTCCCTCTAGATTTCAAGCTCAACTGTTCTGATGACGAACGAGCTGCGAGTGTTATACCCTGCACCGTGTTTGTATGTTGGCCTTGTTGCTGCTCAGGGGAGAAACATTCAAACTTTTCACGCTCCTCCAGAAGCCCCACGAACATCGGGGGGGCCTTCAAGGCCGAGGGGCTTCAGACATCCCTCATGCCCCGGGGAAGAAGAGAGAGAGAGAGAGAGAGAGAGCGAGTCGAGACGCTGAATGCGCTCACACAAGCTGTGGACAACCTGCCGCTGGACACCCTGCCAGCAGCTCAAGAGGCCGCCATGCGCCTTGTACGACGTGTGGCAGCCCGAACCCCTGAGACATGGTGGCACCTTGATCGGCACCATGGACTGGGGGACATCCGCAGCACGGTGAGAATGCGCTCACCGACGTCCCCTGTTAGCAGCGATTCGGGGGACAGCCACCGCCGCCGAAGAATGCTGGCGGTACACAGCAAGACCCTTTGACCTCTGCAAGGGGGAGACCAAAGCTGCCTCTGCGACCCGGAGAAGTGAGCTCCAACAACGAGAACCTCTGAGCACACACATGTGCCCGGGGGAAGTGTCATGTACCACGAACCAAAATATCCCTCCGACGTAAGCCCCAGGTTGTTTTACCCACCTTGCTAGCTGCCTTAATTCCGGGAAAGCATTCTTTGCGAAGCCTTTGTTGTTTTTGACTTACTCACGACCGGGGGGATAGACCTGTAGATCTTGTTACCGCGATGTCAGCAGAAACCGACCAGTCAGTTGCTCAGCTCGTTCGGCTCCTGCGTTGTAGATGCACAGGTTTTCGGGGGAAGGTAGGTTGAAGCATCTTTGCCGACATTGCGCTGAAGAAAAGTCATCTCCGGACCCCCACCAAGAATGACTAGTCGCCTCGTGTTGTGTTCCTTACATTGCGATATGTAGTGTTCATCTTTCACGTCTTCTGCACACAAAAAGGGGGAATGGAGAACGGCTAAGTGCGTCTCACACTGCGAGGAGGTAGCATGTTGCTCTAGCATATTAGTCAATCCTACTTGGGTCCGATCTCCTTCGCATCCTAGTACACATGCAGCTGCCATACTCGCACTGAAGACAGCTGTCCCCCGGGGGATAACCTCGATCCACTTTGTGATGTATTTTTGCTTGTACTCGATCGTGCCCGGGGGGACAGCATCACGAACTTTTGCCGCTGTGATGTCAGCTTGTACTGATTCCCTTCAGAATCGCTGCAATCTTCCAATACGGTTTGCACTGGGGCTGTTGTGGGTGCATTATGTCCAAGGTGTTCGGGGGAATGCCGAGAGCAGTGATTTCTGGAACACAGTACGCTGACTTTTACATAGCCCTGAAAACATGCCCCGAACCCCGTGGTCCTGCAGGTAGCCGACACTGTGCAATGCGCCTTTTAACCTTACTTTTATTATATCTGGGGAACAAACTGCAGGACAAGGGTTCTCATGCAAGCCATGCTGACAGCCCCGCACGTGAACTCTACTGGTTTACATTTATCTTGCACGTTGTTGTATCCTGATTCTCAACTTTCGAAAACAGAGGGGGACAGCATGAGCCAATTCGCATGTCAAACGGGGGATGACTGAAAGACTGAAACTCACATATTGCAATATTTAAATTTCTCCTGCCATTTCAGTCAAATAAGTCATCTTGATTCACTCCCCTCTAAAAGCTCGTAACATACGGGCGGGCCTTGGTGCCCGGGGGGCCTGACTAGCCCCTTAAGCCTGGGAGAAGAAGAGAGCGAGAGAGAGAGAGCGAGCGAGAGAGCATGAGAAACGTCGTTATTGGCCAGGTCGGGTCGTTGGAGTTACCCAGATCCTTGAGACGTGGAGAGGCCCGCTTACAGTTTTTAGGATTCTGATGCAGCTTATTTTCTTCGCAAGGCGAAAACTTTTCTGGCGTGCCGAATCGCACTGGGCAGAGCAAGTGCGGTGAAGGACAAGTCTCAACAGAGGTGGGGATGCACGGAGGCCGCTGCACATTGCACCGTCGCAGGAAGAGAGCCCCCCCAAGTTTCCCGAATTTTTTGCGCGGGCCCTGCATGTTTTCTGAGAAGGGTCTTGCCCCCGATGGTTGCAGTTTTGGAGTCTGGCAGGTCATGCTTGGTTCGGAGTCAGCCATCCCGCCTTGCAGCAAAAGGCCACGGTGTACCCGTAAACTTGCCCAGTACGGGGTTCCAGCGAGAAAACATCCGTATCTTGGACGGCATGACATGGTCAGTCTGCAAGACGAGCCGACGACATGCGTAGCTGGATATGACACGCCTCATTCTGAGGGCTGTCTAACCGTCTTATGTCTCTGAATCTGCATGTCTTGTCGCCTGTTTCTCTGTCTGTCTCCATCTGCCAGCTTTTATCAGACTTGGCTAGGGCCAATGCCCGTTCGCACCTACATCCTACATGTCCCTCCGTCAAGCCGGGTTGGAGGCTTGGTGGGGGGACACGGGACACGCTTCATATTTGCGTGTTGGACAGTGCGGATGCTGTCCCTGTCGAGTTACCGGCTGGCGAAGAGTGGGACCCTATCAACAGACCTTTCAGCCCACTCTTCGCGGGATCAGTTCACTAAGTTGGGCCCCAGCCCTCGGGAATCTCGCCACTTGTTTCCTTCTCGTCGAAGCTGGTCCCTCCGATGACATGGTGCACCTTCTCCTCCCTAATCCTCCCAAAGTGTGGCCCATTGTTCGCGCGACCTGCCGGAAAGGCAATGCAAGGATGGGGACTGCGTCTCTGACGCCGAGTTTTCAACTTGGCCCGCCCTTGTCCTTCCGGCCGCTGCTTGTCAGAACTGCCTTTTCGTTCTTCGGCAGCCAGCCCTCTCTCGGGGCGATCTCCGCGCGGCAAGCTTTTTTCGGGGCCGTGCTCATCGTAGGCATGGCTGCCCTTGCCACCACCGTCTGGTTTTGCCCTGGCGCCGGGGGGATCTTTGTATTCTAACCGGCCCTTCGGGGGTTTTGTAGCTGGGCATGGCCACCCGGCTTTACGGAGTCGGGCCCATTGCCGGGTCGGGACAAGGCCGATTTTGGGTCTCTCCTCGCTGATGCGACTGAGCATTGGGACTGTGCGGGTCGAGTCTGTGAGGCTACCCTCTGCGAAGGCACATGCCAAACACAATGTCCATGCTGCCAGTGGGTTTGACATTGATGATGGCCTGCAGCTGCAGTTCCAGCAGCAGGAGACTGGCGCGCTTGAGCGCGCTCGGGACTGCCTTCGGTGCTTGGGCCACCCGGAAACGTCAGCCGTGCCCTGAGGCTGTTCCCACCTTGCCGGAGCTAAAGCACTTCTGTCGGAGGCAGAAGCCTCTGAAAGCACCCGGTCCGGATGCGATCCGTAACAACGTCTGGAAGTAGAGCCAGCCTGTGCCAGCCGATGGTTCTAGGCCGGCAGCCTGCAGATTAGCTGTGGCTGCCCTGAGCCGATCAAGTTCAAAAGAACCAATGTCTGTGCTCTGCAAAAGAAAGGCATTCCCTCCTTGCCGTCCAACGTCAGATCTATCGCGATGCTCAACGGTGTGGCGAAATTTTGGCATGCCCATGTCCGTTCCTCCCTCGGCAGCCGGGTTTTGGCGAACTACGCTCTCTTCAACTTTTAGGGCGCAGGGGTTGATACGGGTATGGCCGCGGCGGTCTGCCCTTGTTGACTCAAGCGCAGGGACGCTCTTAGTCTTGGGCCGCCTTTTTCGATATCCAAGTGGCCCAAGCTATGAGGCAAAAGGCAGGAGCATCCTTTTCGACGGTGCCGATCTCAGGCCCGACCTATTCGCCCCCCGAATCAATAATCTCCTCTCTGTTTCGTCGTGCTCCGCGCTCCCTGCCTGGGGTAGCGAATGTGTGCTTTATCTACGTTATTAGTGAGGTGTGTATGTGGAAAGTCAGCTAATCTCTGATTGATTTACGTTGTAAGTGAGTCTACCACCCCTCGCCCCGCCGGAGCCTTCTTCTCATGATGCGATGCCTGTCAGCTCGCGGAGCTGAACATGCGGACCCTGTTGCTGACTGGCAGCAGCTGCGCCGACATGTACATCGACATCTCAGCATTTCGCATGTTCTTGCGCCCTGCACACAGATCCTCAATGCCAGGGTATACCGGGTACGGCATCGGGATCAAGTGCTACCTTTTGCCTTGTGCGAGGCAGAGACAACAAGAGTAGATACTGGTATTCTCTCTGAAGACTGCACTACAGTCACTGCAGACTAGGGTAGCCCGCACAGAGTTGGCGCCTGTTTCAAGGTGGTCTTCGAGGAGCGACGCGCGGTTGCAAAACCGCTGGCAGAAGCCTTGGTGGATTCGGACCAGAAATGCTAGGCATCTAGGTCGTCGGAGCCCCACAAGTCCCGCAGTCGGTATATGACGTGTATAGCGGAGCTGCTGTTGAACGTGACCTTTGAGGAATTGTGTTGATTTTTGCTTACATGCGGGTTCTCATCCTCACTGATGCTGGTGCATGTGCTCAGATCTGCGAGTTTTGCGAGCAGCGACCAGCAACTGTGTACTGCAAGTCGCGTCCCTAGCTTTTGAGACAAACCTGCGCTCGATTCAGCAAAGTGCTGCAAGGAATGACAACGCACACTTCTGTGCAGCGTGGCCAACTCACTTTCTTCTCTGTCAGGCCTTTGGGTACATTTGGATGCTTGTGACAAGGTGCGATGCAGCGCACCACTCGGAGAATGAGTTCTTTGCAAGGCATCAGAGGCGTGAGCAAGTCATTTTGCACGGATTGAAGTTTCACCGTGACGGCGAAATCTGTAGGTTCGCCTTGGAGCATTCACCTCTTCAGTTCGGCCTTTGCCGACATCATCCCTCCGAGCGCTATGAAAGTGTGTGCTTGCAGTGCAAGGCATGCTGGTGCTGGCATGGTTTTCGTGCCATGGCTTGCCTTGCTGGCCAGACGATGCTTTGCCGAATGTGCAACAAGTTTGGAGACCATGCGCGGAAGGAGATAGAGCGGACAGATGATTCCATGATTGAACATTCCAAGTGGCGCCGCATCTGAAAGGAGCACGAAGGGCACAGCTTGATGTCGACCGTGGAGGCAAATACCAAAGACATGAGAATTGGAGCTGCGCTTCCCTCCCTGATAGCCTGGCCTGAGGCGTTCCAGCAGGCCATGCAGGCCCCCCTTGGCCTTTTGGGTTTTTGCAGTAGTCCGCGCCATCAGTTCCCCAGGCGAGCACCGAGTCTGATGCCGAGCATGGCAAACACAGCTTCGCTCTACAAGAGGAGCGGGCTGAACAGTGGAGCAGATATGGAGATGTGGCCCATGGCGCTTCTTCACACGCTGTGCAGGTGATGCAGGAGAGGCATTTTCAGCTCATGGAGGTCACCTCCTCGGCCTGAGTACTCGTCTGAACCGTTTCCTACAAGGTGCATTCGAACTTTGAGGACTCGGTGGATTGGGCCTAAAGGCCTCACTCGTGCCACAACGTGCGTCTCAGGAGACACAAGGGCAGATGGATGTCGTCCTTAGAGGCGTCCGAGGCTCAGCGGGTTTAACTCGACTTTGTCTTCTGATTGCGGTTCTCTGAGGCTCTCGATCAGCTCGAGCGAGCACAGTCTCGCAAGTTTGAGTTCCTGCAGTCGATGAAGCGACAGGCCCAGGATGCCATGGCGCCTAGGCGGCCGAGGCGAGGCTGTGGGCTTGTGGCAGGTGACGACCCAGCTCCTCTTCATCCAATGGTTGGACAACTTCCAAGCTCATGCTCGAATGGCCTGCCGCCGAGTGCTGGCATTGCGTCCTCTGCTCCCGGACATTCATCGGAGATGGCATTAGGAACTTTGATCTCTGCTTCCGTGTCGGAATCCCTTCGCGCTTTCTGGCTAGCTTGATCTTTGCTTCCACGCTTTCGGGCTACTTTTAACCGTTCATCCTTGGGCGGATTTGTTTTCTGGGCTGCTGCGGACTTCTGGCTTTGCGCTGGCTGGCCGGGGCTTTTTTCGGGCTGGGCCTTCAGAAGATTTTGCGATGCATGTACCTTGCAGCCTTGCAGCTTGCTCTTGATCCGGGACATGCCGCCTTGCCTGCGAGTGTTGAGGGCTTGAATTTGCCATGCAGCGTCATTCACGTCCCGAGATCCAACATGAAGAGCTTCGAATTTCAGCACCAAATTCTAGAGAGGTCGGAGGAGAGCCTGCAGAAGTGGTGCGCAGTGCAGCAGTGTCGGTTCCAAAGCCGAGGCCTTGCCTCCTGCAGACTTTGTTGTGGCCACGAAAAGGCCCACAGCGGCAGTGTAATGTCACCACGCCGCTCACGCTTGGGACCAGGCACGAAGGTTTGCTGGCTGCGCTGTTTGGCTCTGATGGAAGCCCCCTTAAGGCAGGTTTAATGCAGAGACTTTGCAGCATGAGTGCATGCGAGCGCAGGGCGCAGAGCTGGGGATTGGCCCTGTCCCGTTCCAGACTCGGATCTCACGAAGTGGCTGAGTGTCGTCCGGAATTGCCAATGTCAGAACCACCTCGAAAACAGGCTCGAGACTGCCTTTGTAGAACTATCGAGAACCTGCCAAGAGCCGATCCGTTTTCTGGAACGAGCCTTGGACCCGGATTTTCTGGGAAGGTATACGCCCCTCGTGTTCGGAGGCAGCGGACTTCTTTTTGACCTTTTGGATTTTTTTTGACTGTGCTCGCATGGCATCAGTCTCGCAACGGAAAATGTCTGTGGGCAAGTCGCAAGGCAAAACTGGTTTGGCGCCACCAGCAAACAAGTTGCTACAGCTGCTCTGGCAACTTTGCTTCGCTTCCAAGGCTGTGGGTGGATGAAGAGCTGCTTCTCGAGGGTGCTGCCTGAGCCCACCGAAATGGAGCATGGGGATGCCAGGATGCCCGTGTCCTCGCTTTTTAGGTGTCCGTCCAGCTCACATCTCTTCCACCTCCCATAGCTGAGCCTGCTGGGAGCCCATCTCACGTGCCTTCGGCTTTGCTGCGAGTGTGCTCTTCCACTCAGGGTCCAATGCCTCCGAACGCAACGGTGCCTGCTCTTGAAGAGGCGCTTTCCATTAAGTCACTCTGCACTTGCCTGTACAGTGAGTGTAGGACGCAAGCTCTAGTCGCTCAAGCTCCAGTAACTCCAGTAGTTGTAGCTTCTTGGTCGTCTTTCCTGGAATAAAAGATACACGTGACCGAGAGCTTGTGCTGACATTGCCGGCAGCATGCTGTGGCCATTGATCCTCGTGTATCCGGAGCCGTGGTGAAGCAGCTGCAATCAGTACTGTAAAACTGATCAGCCCAGATATGCACGCAGCGTCCTGAGCCTGCAGGGCACGGGCACATCGACACACCGATAAACGAATTTGGCAGAGCTGGATATCAGCATCGTGCTATCGGTGCTTTTGCCGGCTACACTTCTTGGAGGTTGCGGCCCGTTTTACTTGCACTTTGGAGGGTAAGGAACGGCATAAGAGCGTGTTCCACGAGGAAACAGCGCATTTGCACCATATCCAAATGCTGAGCCATCTTCGGCACGTCACCAGATGAAGACAGGTTGTATCTGTGCGAATTACGAGTCTGTGGGACTCGACGCAAATTACTCGACAACATCTCGATTGCCATACTGACTAGACCTGTTGAAGTGTAACAGGCTTGTGTTGGCATTAACATGCCTGTTTAGCACTCTGGTATGTCGCTATAGCATCATCCTCCGGCGATCGCACTTTTTTCACTTCAAGAAGGGAAGATTGGATGCGGCCTCCCTGCGCAAGTCTCCGGCATTTGCTGGGGGACGACAAGGCTGCAGCTTGGAAGGGTGATGCTGGGCCGCCTTGATGCGAGAGGTTATCTTCGACCTCGTGGAGGGCACATGTCACATGAATGCTGCCGACGGGGGCAGAGGCTGGCCCTCCTTCCTGAGCCCTGCATTCGGTGCCTACATCTTTATCAATGCGTGCGGTGAACCCGCCTCCAAAGCGCCGAGGGCCTAGACCTGCAACTCCAGCTAGCCGAAGATTGGTGTCGTCGCAGCACAAGCCGAAGATGTGGCAACCGACGCACTCATGCTCGACTCACTTTGCTGGCTCGTCGCGGACCTCGCCCCACAGATGGCCCAAATGCGGAGTGGACAATCGCTCCTACAGGGGGCTCCCACGCCTACGCGGCAGCATGATGTGGCAGAACTCTCTATCAGTGGTTCCGGACTCATGTCTGTACTCTCGCAGACTCGGAAAGCAGGGAAACCGTAATCGTGGACGAATGCGCTTCACCTGTCAAGCAATGCTCGCACGGTCAACAAACCGTTCGCGAACGGAGAAGCCAGGCTGGTTCGGATGTATTGGAAATCCCGCTTGGCCGACCGCGAGTAAAATTCACAGTAATCTGCAGATGTCATTCGCTTACTTGCTCATTCGTACTAATGTCAGACATGCACGGGCGTAGTGCTACTGGATATGTTCCGGGCGGGTCACTGGTGATATCGAGTGGATGTGCTCTGTGTGTGTGTGTGTCACATTAACCCCGCAGAACCCCTTTAGATGCTTGTGCGTGAAGGCTTTTCTAAGAGGGCTCCAGTCCCCCACGGCCGCGGCGGCCATCTTGTGGTCTGCAAGCGGTGGCAATCGACGACTTCTGTGCCGTCGGCGCCACAGCGGGCCCTTCACCTGCGGCTTGCATCTGCAGCGAGCTGGTGAGTCAGCAGGTAGGCATTGGTTTCGACAATGGATGGATGGATGTATGCCTGCATGCTGCACATGCATGCAGAGACAACAGATGACATCCTGACCGGCTCGTCTACTTCCTGGTTTCTGAGCCGACGCTTTGCCAGGGTGGGATTGCAGGTGTGTTGGTTTGGAACGTGCTGGCAGAAAGAAGCCCGCGAGCTTCCTACTACACGACGAAAAACTGATCGTGAGTGTGCATCGGCGTCTATATAGAGCTCGCAGAGTGCAGCCGTTGTTGTTCGTGGTTCGAGCTCGCAGGGAGTGTGCGTGGCATACGGCATGGTGTCTTGATTCGTCTGCGAGGTGCCACCCGTTCCACAGCTTGCAAACGTCGGTACAGCGACTGGCAGGCGTGGCTGCTCATGGCATTTGATGGCTTGAGCAAAAATATCCCACATGTTCAACCGCGCTACAGCACCAACTGGCAGAAACCTGATGTCTGTTAACATCACCAGCAGCTTCGAAATACCTTATATGCAATGCTCTCATCAGGGAGTTTCATACACCGGTATATAATGTGCAAGCCCGATCCTACCCACAGCTTGTTTTACTGAAACAACTTTGTTACCCTGACACTCATCAAACCTGTGCTCTGTGTTTGTGTGCAAATCCACAGCACGGCTACCATCTTGATACACTGTCTTGTTGTCTCTGCTGCTAGCAGGTTTGCAGTAGTTTACATGTGTGTATCACTTCTTAGATAGCGTTGAAGACAAGAAGAACGATGTGCCAGGGGCATCGACACCCTGGAGGCTCGTGCACTCCAGTCTTGTGTTCTCGCATCATTCTCGCTTCGTTTCAGCTTCCGAAAGAAGTCAGGAGCCTGGCTCTTCGTACCTAGAGGCGACTCCCAGGCTGGGTCATGCGAGTTTAAGTTTTGCTTAAGGTCCATCCAAGTTGAATTTTACCCAGGCGTCGCTCGAATAATCCTCCGCCAGCGGGCATTGGAGGACTGCGTTTGTGCAAAGGCTTTCTGTCTGGCCATTGTGACTGTCAAGACCCAGGAATCAGCGACACACTGTACGTCAAAGCATCGGAGTCAGGCGAAGACCAATGGCTTCCGTGCTGATTTGCGGTGGCCGCAGCGCTGATTGCTAGATGCATGCAGGTCGTACTGCGGGTGATGTCGACAAATTGACATCCGAGCGGCAAGTTGAAGCAGGAGTTCTTGATGCTTCGGCCGTGACTGCGGTCGATCAAGTTCCAGGTCGGACGCCCCCACTGTTGCCAGCTTGCTGCTAACGCCTACTTGGATTGTGCAGCATGCAGGTGGCCAGAGCCGTGCAGAGTTTGATGGTTACATCTCGCAGGCTTCCGGGATACTTGTATCTGGTCATGCTTCCCGTCACCTTGGGACGTTGGGTCATCCCAATGACGATTGATTAATGACACGCAGACGTAGTGTTGGCTGTCAGTTGTCAGGCGTTTGCCTACTTGGAAGAAGCACAGAAAAACTCACAGCGAGCAGCCCTGCCCGCTGTGGCATTGTCCTCAGCCAATCAGACTTTGGCTTTCGCGTCAAGTCGCCTGGGTGCAACTTCTCCAGGCCGCTTCGGCCGTGCCTCCGCGTGTTCCAAGTCTGCAGCTTGCGACCGAGGCCCTGGG
Organism: Symbiodinium sp. clade A Y106; assembly: GCA_003297005.1. Taxonomy (NCBI): domain Eukaryota; class Dinophyceae; order Suessiales; family Symbiodiniaceae; genus Symbiodinium; species Symbiodinium sp. clade A. Next base: position 25,988 of record BGNK01002188.1, on the reverse strand, counting down.
AGTGCGTTGGAGTGAGTGGAGGGGTTCACCAGTCACCTGCTCCTTTCGAGGTTCTCGTTCAACTGCGCCAGAGTCTGCTGCTTAGACTATTGCGGTGCCCGTGTTGCGCAGCGGTGATTTGCGATTCGACCTGCTACAAGGCGCGGAAGCATCGGGGGGCCCTGCTAAGCCATGGGGAGTGCTACTTGCCCTTCTCAGCTCATGCCCAGGTGCAACATTTGCACTTGGCGCCGATGTGTGTATCAGTGCTCAAATCTTGTCTGTTCTGAAGAGACTGGAAGACAGAGAGTTGCCGACTGGTGGCACTAGTTTTTCCAGAGCTTAGACACATGGCTACGGCATTGAGCTCGGCCAAATTGGGTTGATGGCGGGTAGTTTAACATGTAGTTTTTCGCTTCATGTTGAAGACACTTGTGTTGCCGCAGTAGAGGCAAACTTACGGAAGTCGCATGTGGCAGATGGAGTCATAGAAGAGCCGACACCTTTCAGTAGTGAAGACAACTTTTCAAGGCATGGAGCTGCCCATGTTCAAACTCAACTTGCAAATTTCAAGAATCGCATACCAGCTTCCCCTTGCACCTAAAGCCCAACACGAAACGATCGGTGCTGGAGTGCCCACTTGCTGGACTTCGATTCAGAGCCTTCAAGGCTTTTTTGCAGACATGTTAGCTACGGCGTTTTATATCGTAGTTCCTTCCGAACAACTCCTGCCCAAGAAGGCGGCGAGCGACAAGAGCTGCTGTTGAGAGCGCTCCGAGTGGTGCGCACAAGTTGCTGTGTTTGCTATCTCGAGCCCTGCATACCGTTCTTGGCAGGCAGCGCCGATTGGCGACACGGCGGGGCAGCTCGCCAGGCGCAAGAGCTGACAGAACGTCGGATGGCACTGGCATGCTTCTGCGTCTGTCTGTGTATAGGGCTGTTGTTGAGGATGATGTGCGTGACCGAGATGAGGGTTGCAATTTGTGAGTGTGCATCGTCTTCGCATCGGCAATAAGGTGCAACGGACTCAAGTTCCATCCCTGCTAGTGTCGGCAAATGGTCTGCATACGGCCTTGGCAAGTCTGGCAAGTTTGATGGTCGTGAAGGATGCCAGACTGTTCTGTGATGCCATGATGGCAGGTACAGGCTCTCACGAGGCTCAGTGGCAGGTGCGATCTCTCTCTCGAGCTATTCAAGAGTTGACCGCACTTTGCTGTACTTGAGAGTTGCGTATGATGCTCAAAGCTGTCATGGAAACATGGCGCTGTGAATCATCCCTTGCATCTTTGTCGCAGCTATCCGGAGCAACTCCCCAACCTGAAGAACAACCTGTTCTTCCATGCCAAACTCCTTAACCCTGTGCACTGTCGGTCACTGTCGGTGGTTGCACCCAAGACTGCCACAGTATGTCTGACCTTGCAGAGTAGAAAGTTTGCACTGTCTTCTAGGCTAAGCCATGGCAGAAGTCGATGCACACGAAGAGGCTCCATGCCAAAAGCAAGTCTCCCGCTTCCTGAGGTTCATGAAAATCGGTAGGCACGTGTGCTCGTTATTGCTCATGCGAATGCCTGCAAAAAGGCCAGAGCTCTCGAGCTTTCGGCGGCCTTTCTTCAGTACGTGAAGAAGTGCCCGCACGTTATGGAGTCAGTCCAGGCTTGACCATGCCAACGAAAAATCTGTGGATTTTAGATTGAATGGGCCCGGTGTCAGCAACCGTTTGCCATCCCAGTAACACAGCCTGGGAGCTAGAAGAAGCTGGATTTTCCAGATGTTTCCTTCACTCAGAAAAATAGTCTGCTTGGTTTTGTAGGTTCTCAGGACCTACAGCTCGTTGAGGGTGCCAAGGTGCCCTGGGCCAACCCGAAATCCAGCCTTTTCTCCTAGACTAATAGCTTTCTCCAGTTGTGTTGCAAAATCCAGGCTCGTGTCCGGTGGACGAGGTATGGTACGCCACAGTTTTGCAATTTGGGGCTCTTGTTTCTGGATGGCCTGTTCCCGACTTATTTGTAATTTCCCCCTTGTTCTGGCTTTTGCCAGCCGACCGTAGAATCTTCAGGCGCAAGCTGACCCCTAAACTTTTCCTGTCACCTGTGTTGCAAATGATTTGGTGTTTCAGCTGGTAGGTGACCAGTGATCCATTACAATTTCAGAAACTGGGCCTTGAATCAGAAACTGCGCATCAGCAACCAGATGTCATCAGAAACTGCGCATCAGAAACCACCCCGCCTCAGAAACTGCGCATCAGAAACCAGAGTGTATCAGAAACTGCGCATCAGAAACTAGCGCGCGCCAGAAACCAGCGCGTGTCAGAAACTGGCGCGGAAGCTTGGAAGCAATGCTGAGGTGGTGAGAGGAGAGCATCTGTCTGATGCGTTCTGAGAAGAGCCAGCCATGATGATACCCATGGTCTAATGCGTTCTGAGCCCAGAGCGTCCACGACCCAACCATGATGACGTCTATCGTCTGATGCATTCTGACTCCATGGGGGGTGGGGTGTGGAGGCGGGGGGGTGAGAGGCATAATAAGGTCCATTATGGTCTAATGCAATCTGAGCACAAAGCATCCAGGGCTCAACCATGATAACGTCCATGGCCTAGTGCGTTCTGAGCACAAAGCATTCAGTGCCCAACCATATAACGTCTATGGCCTGATGCATTCTGACAAGAGAGCATCCATGGCCCAACTATGATAACGTCCATGGTCTGCTGCAATCTGACAAGAGAACATCCATGGTGGGGCAACGATAACGTCCATGGTCTAATGCGTTCTGAGCACAGCACATCCACGGCCCAACCATCATGATGTCCATGGTCTAAGGCGTTCTGACCATGGCCCAACCACGCAACGGCCCAGGAAATTGCGCGGTTCGATAATGTGGGAGAGGGGTAGGTCCTGCTGTTGGAAGCTTGCTCCGTTTGGCAATGAGCGCAGCCTCATTCAAGAAGGCCGAATCGAGTGTAACCTTACATCACTTAAGCTCGTACAATCTAATCAAGCGTTGAGATTTTAGCCCTGCCCGGCCCCTAGGGCTTCTAGTCTCTGAAGGATGCGTCTGGTTTCTGAATCGGCCGTTGTGGTTTCCGAATCAGCCGTTCTAGTGATCGAATCATGGCTGGTTTCTGAACCATGGCTGGTTTCTGATTCAGTCGTTCTGGTTACCGCTTTAGTCGTTCTTCCGCCGACCGGTGACCAGTGTTGAGCAGTGGCATAAGCTCCTCAAAGCATTGCCACTCCATGGCAGTCTGAAAATCACATGTGACCACTTCGGCACAGAAACATGCTTGGTGTCTGGCATGCTTGCGCAGACGCACCACAACTGTACTCACATTCTGTCCTGCTCTTCTGTTTCTTCGTCGTCGGTCCTGTCACCGGTTCTTTGCAGTTACCCGTGCCAAGCCAAAGAGCGAGAGAGAGAGAGAGTGTGTGTTTTCGTATGTGCGTGCGCATGTCTGTAATGCATTTGCTAGGACCGTTCCTTTCCCATGCCGTGCTTCTTGTCTTGCTCGATTGGAGTTCGACGGCTACGGGTGCAAGACTGCAGTACTCATTCGGCAAGAAGTCGAACAGAAGTCGACAGTTTCACACGAGTTTTCATCGCCCGTCTGTGAATGCTGACAGAATACGCGCAGGTGTTCATAGAGCGTTTGTTGTGATGCAAAGTGTAGGCCTTCATCGCGGAGCACTGCATGCAGTTCGCGGAGCTTGCAAACTGTGCAACACTCGGGGCAAAGACCAGAGTTGAGACGTTTTGTTGCGTTTGCAACTGTTAGCCGGTCGTGTTTCAAGGCGATGAGCATAAACTGGAGCCAGCTGCTGAGTGGCTGCAAGCTTGACCTTCCAGTTTACAGTCGAAAACCACAAGAGCAGGTACACGGTTGTGCACCACGACTTCATCTCACTGCTGGATGGTCACGTGGAGGTAGACTTCGAAGAACATCGCAGCACAGCTGATGCTTGTAGACTGAGTTGCGCTCAGTGCGAGGCTTTCCTGCGGTTTCAGGGTGCTAGTGAAGCAGACTTTCTGGCTGCTCTGGCTTCCGTTCAGGCCCAGTGGAAGCAACAGCAGACTCCAACATACGGTCGGCGTGAGATCTGTCAGGAAACGGGGCATGCCGAGTGGAGACCGTTCAAGAGCCTCCTTGACAAAACTGTCGTGGCCCGAGACTGGATTCTAGATGTTGACTGATGACATGTGGGCACTGAGTGACTGAGGACTATCACGCCTTTGCCAAGATGATGCAGATTCAGGCTGTTCCGAGGATATTTCTTGTTGAACCGCCCTCACAGTTCCATGCTCGAAGGGGGCCCGACAGGGTTCATGGGCAGGCGAATGGCGTTGGTCCACGGGCGCCCCCGCCTAGCTAGAAGCTGCGGAGAAAAGAACGAAGCGATACATCCTTTTTACCGTCAGTTGACAATTCCCTGTGCAGTTCCTTCATGGAGAAGGAGACATCAATGCTCGTGAAGGCTCCTGGGGCAAGGGTATTGCTACTGACAGGCATGTTCTGGTCGTGAATGTGAAAGTCAATGTGGAGATGGACTGTCGTGGCATAGACCAGAGTCAGAGCTTTCAGTTTGAGATCGACCTGTGTTAGGAGGTGGAGGCCATGAAGCCTTCACCCACATCCTCCGGGACGTCTTCCTCCATGCATCTTGGCATCAAGCAATTGGTGAAAAGTCGTAACGGCTAGTCAGACAATGGCAGGCCTCATTTGAGACCCTTGACCCTGACCGCAAGAGGATGAATTGAACAAACAGACACATATGACATGATGCCACTGCCCCAAAAGCCTGCCCAACTTGCTCCACCGGTCTCAATTGTTCGACCTTTGCCTTTCGTACTTTGGGGTCTCAATGGTCCATACAGTCCAAATGAGGGTCCTAAATTCTTGCAGAACTGGGTTCACGTTCTTGAAGCGGGGTGTTGGCCAAGTGGAACTCAGGCTTGTATGCAACCCGATGCCGACACTTTCAAAAGGGCCGATGCTAGTTTTGCTAGTTTTAGGAATCCACGTCGTAGTGGCGCTTACGAGTTGCTGTTGCAGCGCTTCCCCAGAGGCATGTGGCAGTGGAGAGCTTCTTGAAGAGCATGATCCACAGCCTGCGGGTTGGACAGGCCCAGCATGCCGTGGCGCTGCCTCTGTGGCAGTGAGTCTTGAAACGTTGCACCAATGTCCGGTTTTTGTGGGCGAGCAAGCAGCCACCAGCACAGCCTTGTGGTAGCCACTTGGTGCCCTTCGTGCAGGCTTTGGTGCATCCGTCGCTTACATCTGTTTGCCATCTGATCTACGCGGCAGCCGAGGTGAGGGACGACCTTTGCAAATGCCCGGTTGTTGAACGGATAGGACTTGACATCGACATGGTGTGCAGGTGAAGTTCGGGATTTTGGCGGCACAAAATGCAGTCGGGACACTGCTTGTAAGCAGAGTCATTACACCCAGGACCCGTTAAGTCGGTCAAGATGCTGCGAGCGAGTGACAGCTTCTAGTGATCTTGGTCTGCAGCTTACGCAGCTCTGCGCGGCCCGTTGTGCCAGTCTTCTTCGGGTACAGCGACCGGCGGATGGCAACGGAGCCTCGGAGCGAGTCTGGTGCTTTGTGTGTGGTGCGTTGCTGTGTGACTTGGTTTCATTTTTTCCGCAAAAACATTCGAGGTATCGGAGTTGTCACGCCTTCTTCAACGGATTGCCCATTTTGCCCATCATGATGACGAGGATTCGACGTAGTTTGCAGTGTGACAGAGGTCGTTGTTAGTAGTCTAAAGCCAAGCCAAAGCCTACGACGGTGAAGAGAGATGCATAGTGCAGCGTTGAAAGGCCCAGACTTGCCAAGTTGGTTTCAGATGTGAACTGACGAAGGCACGTGGGCAAACACTTCCAGACTTGAACCAGGTGCCCTTGTTTTGTCGAATTACTTGAAGGAAGGGTTTTCTGCTCCACTGGAGGTTGTCAAGCACGTTGCATCGCTTCGAGAACTTGTGGGGCCCCGAGATTTCAAGCACTCTCGGCCAGTACTGTAGTCCTTGCACTAAGCCCGATCTTGCAACTCCACTGACCTGGCAACCTTCTGTTTTTGCAGTGTTTTCAGTGTAAAGAAACGTGCGGGTCAGATATGTTGTGCTGTTGCACTCTCGAGTTCCGGGTCGGGGCAGAAGCAGATTTGCCTTCTCTCCAATACCCCATTGTGCTCGCAAAGTGGGTTTCCAAACTGCGCATCGTCCGATGAGCCGATCAGCTGATCGGCTGAGCGGCTGATCGGGCGGTCGGGTTTAGGGTTTAGAGGTTTCGGGTTTAAGGTTTAGGGATTTAGGGTTTAGGGGTTTAAGGTTTAGGGTTTTGGGGTTTAGGTTTAAGGTTTAGGGTTTAGGGGTTTAGGGGTTTAGGGTTTAGGGTTGATTGGCTGATCGGCTGATCGGCGGATCGGCTGATTGGCTGATCGGCTGATGCACGGTTTTGGGCCCAAAGCCACGCACACTGACTCCATTGTGCTTGTGAAGCCCGAGGTCAGGTATTTAATATCTTGATGCCAACAGACTGTCCCAAAAGCGGAATAATGGTAAGATGACTAACCGCAAGAAGCCGTACAAAGTTGCAAGTAGAGAGACAAGGTACATCCAAAAAATGTCCGTTGACATCAGGAAGGTGAACAACAAACAGAGAGTCAAGCCAATAGCCGAACTAGGCTTTTCAATCCCTTTTCCTCGTGAAGCTGGGCTGCCCCACCTCTTGCTTGTTGACGTCGTAGTGAAGCTGGGCATGAGTATGCCGAGCGACTACTTCACGAGTCTGCGCATCCCTGGCAGCAAACGCTCTGCGCTTTGAAGTCCTTTGACGCCTGTTGCCTAGCCCGCACCAACACTCCCCCTTCGACCCTGGGAGCAGGTAGCTGTCGAAGTCTGCGTCTGTGTGATTGAAAGATGTAGAAGCTGGGCGAAGAAAGAGATCCAGAATGTTGACGATGTCCCAGTGTCGTGATGCGGTCAAGTATGCACTCTGACGCGAGTGAGCTGTCCCAGCAACTGCCTGTGCACGCAGAAGGGTGATGGCGGAAGCAGTCAGCCGCACGTTCGGGGGCAGGGGGCGGACGTCGATTGTGACTGAAGCTACTAGTAGCGTGTAGCTCTCGTGAGTCTCCGTGTGCCATCTTTGGACACGCACCGGGTCACTACCAAGTTCATGTCTGTCTGCAGGGTGACGAGGGAAGGCGTTGCGTCTGGGGCAGCGGGGTTGTTTTCTGTGTCGTCCCTTGTGTCTGGTACGCTCGACCACCAATCTCATTTTGTTTTCACCATCATCACCATCGTCAGCATCTTTATGAATCGACCATGACGATCAGCTTGCATGCGCGTGCGCAGGGGCGTTTGTGTGTGTGTGTGTGTCGGTGTGGGTGTGGGTGTGGGTGTGGGCGTGGGGGTGGGGGTTGGGGGTGGNAGGGGTGGGGGTGGGGGTGGGGGTGGAGGTGTGGTAGGGTGGGTGGGGGGAGCGGGGGCACTGTTCTGGGTTGGATGCCGAGGTCTCCAGAGTCCTCTCGCTGCCACCTGACTCTCAGATGGGCTTACCGGCATCGACGGAGGTGCGGTTGCATATGTGCAAGCTTCACTGAAGTGCAGTCGGTTTGGAGAAGAGATCCTCAGATAGCACACTGCAGCGCACCGACAGAGCTTCGCGCAGCTGTGCAGCTCGCAACTGAACAAAGCATGGAGCTACACTGGCTCACCGCGTTAGCAGGCTTGCAAGGGGAATGTCTTGGTTTTTCCTTCCTTGCACGACTGCTGGTGTTACTAGTACTACTGCTACTTATGCTGTACATCTGCTGCTACTCCTGCTTCTCCTACTACTCCTACTACTCCTACTACTCCTACTACTCCTACTACTCCTACTACTCCTATCACTCCTAGTACTCCTACTCCTACTACTACTACTACTACTACTACGACTACTACTACGACTACTACTACTACTACTACTCCTACTCCTACTTCTCCTACTTCTCCTACTGCTCCTACTGCTCCTACTGCTCCTACTGCTCCTACTGCTCCTACTACTCCTACTACTCCTACTACTCCTACTACTCCCGTTCCTACTCCTACTCCTACTCCTGCAACTACTACTACTACTACTACTACTACTACTACTACTACTACTGCTACTACTACTCCCACCTACTTCTCCTACTGCTCCTACTACTCCTACTACCCTTGCCAAAACCACTCCTCCTACTACTACTACTACTACTCCTACTCCTACTACTACTACTACTACTGCCACTGCCACTGCCACTGCCACTGCCACTGCCACTGCTACTGCCACTGCCACTGCCACTACCACGACCACTTCCACTTCCACTACTGCCACCACTACTGCTACTAGTACTACTACTACTACGACTACTACTATTAGTACTAGTACTGGTACAGCATGCCGGGAAACGAGGGCCGATATTTGACCAAGTTGGCAATCTTGCCCATCTTGTTTTTTTTTTTTTTGGGGGGGGCAAGATGCGCGCGCCAGCTTGCCAAAAACCACTTGCGCCACTTGGACCACTTGGACCACTTGCACCACTTGCACCACTTGGGGGGAAAAGGGGTGGGGGCAATCTTGCCCATCTTGCCTTGCACCACTTGCGCCACTTGCTGCCACTTGCTCTACTTGCACCACTTGCACCGCTTGGGGACCAAGATGGGCAAGGTTAGCAAGAGCAAAATCTTGGTCACAAACAGCGGCCCTCGTTTCGCGGCGGAATGTACTATCCGGGAAACGAGGGCCGATGTTTGACCAAGTTTGTAACAGGTTACGCCCTGGCAGCGCCATCAACTCCCGAAGGGTTTTTCCATGTCCATCTCCATCTTTGTTTTTTTTGTCGCTCGCCCGATGATTGAGCTTTTCAGCTGCATACACCGACGGTAGTTAGATATGTTGAAGACCTTCGGAAGAGAACGAAAAATTGTCCTACACATCGCTCGTGGGCCCGGCCTCTGCTCAATAGGTCCACCGACCGCGTGTTTATTGCATCACCTCTGCAATCGCATGATTGCATGGCCTCCCACTGGCCCAGAGTCTTCTCGGAGCTCTCCTCTGGCGTGAACTTGCGTGGTGCAGTGTGCTATGTCGCAACATGCGAACGCTTAACGCTTACGCGTGTTCTGCGTGCCCCCAGTATTCCGTGGGCTAGTCCCGATCAGTGCCGCAGCAGGTTGATTTTTTGGTGTCCAGAGGCTGCCCCGACCGACTGTTCCCGTTGAAGGCAAGCCTGGCAAGCAAAATACACTTTTCTCCCAAAGGCGACGGTATGCCAGAACATAAACAAGTTCACTCGTCCCTGCTCCAGGCTGCCAGTCATAGGGCTCCACCACCACCACCACCACTACTACCACCACAAGGTGCAGGCAGCACGCAAAGATGAGGCACACCAAGCTTGTAAGAGTCTGATCCGTGCGCGTGAAGGACCATGGGTCGAACTAGCTGACTAGGGAAACCTTTTGTAACTGATACAGAACAGTTCTGGCAGCATCCTAGAGCGCAGCAAAGCCTTTCACGGCTCCAGAAAGCACCAGCGTGGGAGAGATGATGCATCGCTCTGCATGTGTCTTGGATGTTAACATGCAAGCCTGGACATTCTAGAAGACTCACTTCCTTGAAAGCCTTCACTGCGTGATTCCATGTTGTGGCAGTGCCCACAAGCTCTCGTCGAACCAATGAAAGGTATACCGAAACAGAGAATCGTAGCTTGTGGGCAGTTGCCAGCCGAGCCCGACATGGCAACTGCTTACCGCAGAATGCCAGGAATCTGAGGCCGCAGCGTTATGGACCGCAAAAAGCTCAGAACTTTAGCTTGGCGAGATGCTCTTGGCGACCTACGAGTCGAAGAGTCTGAGGTGCAGACTTGCTGTCGCTGGACTGCTGGCGTGCGCCCGGAAGCATCCAGTTGATAGCCACAAGTACATCAACAGTGCAGATGTCCGCGATTTCTGACAGGTCCCCAGCGATGTGCATGCGACTGGAGACCCCCCAGGACGTGCAAGGCTGGAAGTGTTGCGCTGATCTAAACTTCTCTGCACTCGATGTTCCTGGAGCTGACAGGCAGCAACAGCAACTCGTTCTCGCAGCACAGCCAATTGCGCGGCTGGGGGAGTCGTGCGCTCGGCATTCTGGCTAGCAGAGGCCCACAGGGTCAGAGCTTGTTGCCTGCTCCACACTCTGCCTCCGCTTGTTGAGCTTACGTACGTCAGTTGCAATCAGTTAGGCCGCTCAATGCTTGGGATGCGGAGCACTCAGAAGCTTTGACCGCGGAACCGCAACATGCCAAACACAATCTGCTCCAGGCAATGCCGTCCAGTACAGCTCCATCAGCTCCAGGCCGTGTGAGTCTACTGTCGTCAAAGACCTTCGAATCTCAAGGGTGCAGGGCAAATAACGAATGCATTGTCTTCGGATGGCTTGAGGGCTTTCTGTCTGTTGATGGCCGGTGACCTGTTGTGGAGCCGCCTTACGTAGGGAAGTACGAGTGAAATCCAGTCAGATGCCGGTTGTGACTTCCATGTGCATGTATCACCTTGCGGCGACTGCCGACCGCAGGGCATCGGGTGCACGAGCGTGTGCCAGAAGGCTTTCGAGTTTTTGCTGGGCTTTAGTGCCTTGGTTAAGCGTGGCTAGCAGCTATTTTCTAGCGGGGCAGCGTGGTTGATCCTGGTGCTGCACTGCTTGCGAAGGGAGGGCAGTGAAGACAGCTTTGCTTTTCGGTTCTTGGATGGCCGGTTCGTGGCTATGTGGATGTGACAGGATGGGATGGAAACCCATTCAGCTTCCAGGCTCTCGAGGTGGCTTGCAGATGGTTTGAGAAGATGCTGAAGGACAATGAACGACGAGGAGCTGCGGCTCGTACGTGGGCCCGCCTGAGTGGACCGGCGGCGAGCGTGGTGAGGCACCTTTCGGCGCACGATTTTGACCAGCCGGGAGGATTTAGCAAGGTGCAAAAGGTCCTTTGCTGCTCTCCGCTCCCGGACTCGCTTCCAGCTTCGCCGGAAGGATGCCGAGAGCATCCTTGAACTCCTTGTGCATGAGGACGAGTTCGCACCTCGCCAATCGCTCCATCGTCGGACCCGACTTCTCCCAAGACGGCGGCACCCGATGAAGCGGCAGAGCCTACGGCGGCTTCCCGACCCGAGCTCTGCACCCGGGGCTGGGCTTCGTTCCACCTCCCGTCGCTGATGCAGGTGCCTCTCATCCCCTTGACTTATTCGAGGATGAGCTCCGAGGTTCAAACTGCTCAAAGCCAGTGGTATATCTTACGGCGGGCGAGAGGCAGCAAGTCCTGACCCTAACGGGCAACTCTGTTGCATTTGACAGGGTGCGACAAGCCCTCGGGGCCTTGTTTGACAAGTCGACCCTCCGCGAGACAGTGTAGCTTCCCGCCGAAAACCCCTCAATGTTGAGCGGGGCGGGGGCCACACTCGAGAACGCGATGCACATAGCAGCCAGGCAGGCAGAGTGCGGTTGCTGGAGATGAGAGCTACGAGGCAGCCGTGCGAGCTGGGCTTGCACCACCTTGTGCTCAGGGCCATGGTAAGGGACCCCGAGCATGTCAGCGCCAGAAGGAAAACGAGGAGGAGACCTATGACGGCGCTGGGCCCCCCCGAAAAGGGAGGCTGGAGATGGCGGAGACGATGGTGAGCAGGCCTTGCTGGCTTAAGAACAAGAAGCCAAGCGCTCGACGGCACTCGAAAGACTTCCCAAGCCGCGAGAAGGGCTTCACGTCTCAACATGCATGTTACAGGGTTGACATACTTCATAACCGTCATAACCTTGCTTTGCACCACGACGGCACTGATGAATTCGATAGCAGCCACGGCCATTTGGTGACGTGGCCATGAACGAGGGCATCACCCATGAGCTCCACGGGTACTTTGTCCGGCTTCATGTGGATCGCCCTGGCCGGAAAAGGGGCGGACGCAACGGACGATTGGACAAAGGAGTCCCCTACGCAGGCCAGGAACCGACAACGAGCTCAACGGCGATGCCTGGATGTGGCGAGAATTTGGGCCGAAGAGGCTTGTGCCAGCTCCGTGAGGGTCTGGAGTCTGGACTTTGTCTGGGAATAGCCGCTGAATTTGGGTACAGCTACGGCAGCTACGGCCGCGACACATGATCAAAAGAGCGTCCTCAAGTGCTTGCGACCAGTGTAGCACAAGCTCGAGATTGATGGTGGGTATGTTGGAGAGAACGCCTCGCGATGGGTGCTGCTTACTTCGAGCCGCCAGCTCTCTACACTGCTTCGCCGGTGTTACCGTTGTTCCGACTGTCAAAAGGCTCATCGGGGAGGTGCTGGGGATGGATGTCTTCGAGGTCGAGTACAAGGAGACCGCAGAAGGCGACCTCGTTGACTACAAGGCGAAGTTCTTGCTTGATTCTGGTTGGCGAGCGTCGAGGTTAAATGTGGTGCACCCGCTCCACAAGTACGAGGCGAGTGAGAGCTGGCGGTGATAAAGACTTGGCTCGCGGCAAACCCTGCTCCGAAGCGGTCGCATCGCCCCAGCAGAGGGTCACTGCATCACCGTGCAGACTACTAAACGGGCCGGCGACAAGTTGGATCGGGAAAGCCTGCGGCTGTGCGTTGAGGACACCATAATCCTCCCGACCCACGGACGCGACTCTTTTGTCCATGCGGCGACCGGATAGTCTCCTTCCAGTGCAGCCTGGCAATGTGAAAACACTGTGCCAATTGGTCTGGAACCGAACCGGGCCTTCCGTCGCTTGCTGATGTTGCAAGCCGAAGCTGAGGCAGCCTTTGCCCGGGCAGACGGTCTGTCTGCGCTGGGGTAGGTTTGGCTAATGGCCAGCGCATACAGCAAACCCTCAACCCTAGGCCACGTAGCATGTACTCTGCTGTTTGCCTTGTTGCTTCAGGCCCACGCTTGTGTGCTACAGGAACCCTGTTCAGGTCAGATTGACATCACGATTTCGAGTCTCCCGCCCACCCGCGCCAGATGGGAAAGTGGGCTGCGGCAGCTCCAGCTTTGCTTTCGGCCCTTTGGGAAGGAGGGATGCCCTCCTTCCCCCTCAACGTATTCGGAATTTTTGCAGCCAAAAGGTGTCCGCCCATGCCCTCTGCGTGCGTAGTTGGGTAGGCACTGAGGGTTGCCGCTGAAAAGCTGACCTGAACAACACGACATCCAAAGGTCGACTACAGCAAGAAGCTGTCATCCCCGAGTTCATAGCAAACCCCATCATCAAGTTCAACCCAAATCATAACAACCCCCTATACCACAATCAAAATCATAACAACCAACCTATACTCATATCTATANCAACCTGCATTTTGCCCTTTACTTCTACTCTAAGCTCACCAAAATAAGACCTTCGAAGCAGCAGGCAACAGTGAAGCAGCAGGCAAGTCGAGCCAGCATGCATAGCGAAAGCTTAGATTCAAGCGTTGCATTGGCCCTTTGATAGACGCAGTTGCTGTTCTCATTCATGTTAAGGCAGAAGCTGAAACAGAACCCAAGCCCCAAACCCTAAACCCTAAACACCTGCGCAATGGTGCACCCAAATACACGTCGCTCAACAGCGCTGCTGGTGCTGGTTGCTCTGGCACATGTGGTGCACCATAGCTTCGTGGTTGCTC